>PVJC01008849.1:0-47477 GCA_004026665.1 Murina feae | reverse complement strand
CTGGCCTCCGAAGGCTCCTAGTCGTGCTTCAGGGTGAGCCTTTCCAAGAGATACTCGCCCAGCCCAGCCTGGGGCCCGCAGCCTGCGGTGTGAGTCAGGTGTGGCCCATCTTCCTGATGAGTTTCACCTCCTCACCCAGGGCCTGCAGCTCCAAAGGGCCTGGTTCAGGTGCCTCTCCAAGGCCAGGCGGCTGCCATGGTATCCTGAGTTTTGCCCATTCACCTTGGGGAGGCTCCAGCGTGTCCTGGAAGAGAATGCGGCCACTGTACTGGTTTTGCAGCTTTAAGAGATGCTCAGCACCCTCGGCTTCTCTTCTGCTAATTCGCATAAGAAGTGGCCCCCACCCTCGAGAGCCACATCATCGCAGTCAAAATAGAAGCCCAGAGAGAGGTAGGTGTAGGAGGCCTGCAGGTGGAGGCTGGCCAGGTGGTTGACTGTAGCCTCCACCTCGGTGGAATAATTCTGAAGAATGTCGGAGCTCATGGTTGTTTGGCAGTAACAATGTGTTGGCTGGTCTCAGAGGTGGTTCTGAAGGTAGTGACTGGAGAAGACGCTGAAGAGCGGTTGAAGGTTGGAAGAAGGGGTGTCTCTGGGTCTGTTCCATCCAAACACTATTAAAGCAAGAGACAGATCCAGGACACCAAGAACACTACAACAATACCATATATATATTATAATTTGTTTAAATATTTTTATTAATTTCAGAGAGGAAGGGAGAGGTAGAAACATCAATTATGAGAGACTCATTGATTGGCTGCCTCCTACACGCCCCCCACTGGGGATGGATCCCGCAACCCAGGCATGTGCCCTTGACTGGAATCAAGCCTGGGACCCTTCAGTCCACAAGCCGACGCTCTATCCACCGAGCCAAACCAGCCAAGGCAATACTATAGTGTTTTTTACAAAGTATATTTAAGATCAGGGTAGGGACATTCAACATGTTCTAAGTGTTAGAGTAATTAAAACAGAGTGGTACTGGCATAATTACAGAGATATCTATGGTACAAAGTCCAAAAGAGTCCCGAATGCATAAACCGTGAAGTATAGGATGAAGGTGGTGGGGACAACTGTCCAAGTGAGTTTGAGCTGCTGTAACAAATTCCACAGACTTCATGGCAGAAACAGCAGCATTTATTTTCTCACAGGCCTGCAGGTGGGAAGTCTGAGATCAGCATGCCAGTTGGGCCAGGTCCTTGCTGAGGGCCCACTTCCTGATTATGTGCTCAAAGGGTCTTCCTTGGTGTGTGCACACAGAGGAGAGATTTTCTGTCTCTTTCTTTTCTAAGCTCCCCCTGGGAGCTCTAATCTCATCATATAAACCCATTTACCCCCCAATGGCCCCATCTCCAAACTCCATCACTTTGAGGATTAGGGCTTTAACATACGAACTTTGGGGAGAACACATTCAATCCACAGCGTTAACCATCCAGAAGAGAATAAAACGAATAATACCTCACATCTTATTCCAAAAGAAATTCCTGCCCTGACTGGTTTGGGTCAGTGGGTAGAGCGTTGGCCTGCGGACTGAAGGGTCCCAGGTTGATTCCAGTCAAGGGCATGTACCTTGGTTGCAGGACACATCCCCAATAGAGGATATGCAAGAGGCAGCTGATCGATGTTTCTCTTCTCATCGATGTTTCTAACTTTCCATCTCTCTCCCTTCCTCTCTGTAAAAAATCAATAAAATATATTTTTTAAAAAATTCCATATCAATCAAAGATTTAAATTTTAAAAAATTAAACTACAAAATTTCCCCCAGAAAAGAGAATTAGTGTTTAATGTTAGCATAGGGCAGGCCTTTCTAATTATAATTAAAATTTTTAAAGCCATTAAAGATTGATACATTTTACTACAAACCCAAAATTTGAATTTGGGAGTTTAAAAAAAGACATCATAAATAATGATAAGATATGATAAAATGAGAATATTTTTTGATAAGTCAGTAAGAAAAATGAATAGCAACCTGATATAAAAATAGTTGAAAGTATATAAATGGACTATGCAAAGAACAGGAAATAACAATTACCATTAAAGATTCTCAGCCTCTCACAAAATTTAAGACATGCAAATTAGAATATGAACACAAAATAAAAACATGGAAATAGCATTTTCATCTATCAGATTGACAGTGGTCAACATTTTTCACCTCTGAAATCGACAGTGTTAACCTAAAAAGAAGTGAGAGGCAACAAGAATGTTTTGGAGATCCCAGGAATAGCTCTCCGGGAGGCACTGATTCAGGCAGAAATTCAAATAGTGTTCCAATTAGGAGGCAAAGGCAAGGGGTATTTATGAGAAAGGGAAGAGGAATAATTAAATCAACAAAAGGGGAAAATCACAATAGAAGGAAGACATTTCTATGGATGCAGTAAGCTAGCAGTGATGTTAATCTAAAGAAAGTTTCTAATTTTCAGTCCATTAGTCATACCTGCTTTCTTATTACCTTTGCAAACAGTTCCTTAGAAAACTATGTTACTTTAGGCTCAGTCCAAAGCTTATTTTGCCCAGTGTTTTTGTTGTTGTTCTTGTTAATCCTCACCTAAGGATATTTTTTCCATTGAGCTCTCAGAGTGCGAGGGAGGGAGGGAGGAAGAGGGAGACATCGTGTGCGAGAGACACATCTCTTAATTACCTCCCACAGGTGCTCTAACTAGGGCCGGTGGTTGAACCTGCAACCCATGTAGGTGCCCTTGACTGAAATAGAACTTGCAACCCTTCAATGCGCAGGCTAATATTCCAACCACTAAGCAACCCAGGCCAAGGCATTTTGCCCAGTTTTAACATTCCAAATCCAAAGACATGCAAGGTAATTCTGGATGGCAGCTTCAACTCCATTTTAAAATGGCTCCGCTTACATTATTATTTTTTACAACAGTTTTTAAAAAACCATAAACACTGAATATTGAGGAGGTTGTGGGAAACCAGGCATACATTATTTATGGGAATGCAGTGTCCCACAACCCCTTGGGAGGGGAGGGGTCCGTTGGGCACTGGCCCAACTATTTCATGTCTGGGAGTCTATCCTACAGATATCACTCACACGTGTGGTACAGGGCATCCACTCAGCATTAATTGTAATGCAAAACATTGGACCTAAGTGTCCAAAAGGAGCTGATGCACCATGGCACCTACTTATAATAGAATGCTGTGAAGAATAATGGATAATACCTAAGATGTATTATTAACAGAAAAAAAACTGTAGAATATTCTACAATTTGTTTAACAGGAAAAATTTATGTACATATTTGCTTGTATACAGATAAAATATCTGGAAAGGTTAAGGAGGATGTGAAAACGCTGGCTGTCTCCAGGGAGGGGCACCCAGACACTGAGGGAGAAGGTAGGAAGGAGACGCCATTCTACCCTTTTATACCTTTGAATTGTGAGCCATGAGAATGTATTACTTTTCAAAAAATAACTAAAATTTAAATTTAAAAAAGACATGAACAGAAATGTATTTTTTTTAAATATGTATTTTGGCCCTAGCTGGTTTGGCTCAGAGTGAGTGGATGGAGCATCAGCCTGCAGACTGAAGGGTCCCACGTTTGATTCCAGCCAAGGGCACATGCCTGGGTTGCAGGCTTGACCCCCAGTGGGGGGCGTGTGAGGGACAGCCAATCAATGATTCTCTCTTATCATTGATGTTTCTATCCCTCTCTCCCTCTTTCTTCCTCTCTGAAATCAATACAAATATTTTAAAAAGAAGTATCTATCGTAAAAAAATATATGTATTTTGTAGCATCCCCCCCAAAAAATTTATTAGGTACCTACAATCTGTAATAAAAATGTTAACATCAGGTGGGGACAAAATGCTCACTGGGAGTTTGATTTTAACAGATCCTACACTGTGGATCTGGTCATGTCTTTGATGGACAATGACATATAGTCAGTTATCAAATTCTAATGAATAGTTTCTAAATAGGACCTAAGATTTGAGCGATATGATTTTAGGACAGGTAGTCCTATGGTTTGCACTTTGTACTACCATGGGATTTACATCTTTGTCATTATAAGGGAGTTCAAGAGTATAAATTCACTCCATAGCATTCATTGAAACAGCTGCATTGCACTTCCTTAAACTAATCAGGACCAATAAAAACACCGGCAAGAAACTCCAAACATTGATTTTAAAATCCCACAGAATGACCTTTAAGAATACTGTATTTGTACCTGACTGGCGTGGATCAGTGGTCCTGGGTTCGATTCCTGGTCAGGGCACATGCCGGGGTTGCAGGGCGTGCAGGAGGCAGCTGATCGATGATGCTCTCTCATCATTGATGTCTCTATCTCTCACTCCCTCTCCCTTTCTCTCTGAAATTTAAAAAAAATAAGTTTTTTTAAAAAGAATAATGTATTTTGTGATCCCATAAAACACACTAACCAACAACTTCATCTGTTGCTGCATTTGTAATCTTTAAAACGACTGCCTTCCAGGCTTTTCGACCTCCCCTGTTCCCCCTGTCCCCAAAATGGGGCCTCCTTCACATTCTTGAGGTGGAATGTCCTTGCTATTGCTGGTTATAAAGAGCTCCGTCTATTTGGGCAAGACCCAGTGCTGAGAGTGGGGAGGAGGAGCAGGAGAGTGTACTCACTTTCAGGTAATTGTTACTTTACAACAAACCTTGTCTATCAGAGTGTTTACAACTCTCCCCTTTTGTGAGTTGTTCTGAATAGACATTCCAGATTTCCTCCGAGGGACCTTGTTGCTCAAGTGCAGAACTCAGAACAAAGAGCTGGTTGCAGAGGGGCCCGGAGCACAGACTCGCAGGTGGTTCCCGGGCCAGGAGGCCAGGTGTGCTCCCGCAATGGAGCTGCACTCTAGAAAGCACACGTTCTCTTATTGGTTAGGGTTTCTGAATGACATTGGGAGGTGCAGGTACTCGGCAGTTCTGGAGGCGGAATTCAAACAGCCACATAGAGAGAGGTGCATGTCAGTGAACCGCGGGCACGCACTCAGCACTTCTGCACCCACATCACAAACATCGTGTCTTTTTGTCAAAGACTCTGCTCTCCTGTTTCTCTCTTTATTATCTAGGTAAAAAAAAAATAAACATTCACTGAAAGGGAGGAGCACTATTTTTCATTTAATGCTTGATTTCCCTGATAATAATGGGCTCATAAAACAGATTGAAAAAGCACCAGCCCTCAATGGAATCATTAGCAAATTCAGATTTTTCTGCTGGGAAACAGGAGCACCGAGCAGACAGGCTGGCGGGTGAGGGCTGGGCCTTCTCTGAATGTTTCAAGACCAAACTTGAAGCGGAGATCGGCACCAGCCCAAAGCAGGGCCAGGCAGGCTCTGCCAGACGTGGGTGCAGGCGCATCCAAGCCGGAGCCTGTCACTGCCGAGGGCCACGTCCTTTCTCCTTCCCGTGTTAGTTGGTTAACAGGTTGTGCATATTATCTGTGTCATGGGTGTTACCTGCGGCCAGTGGGGCAAGGGCACCTCAGATTTCCCCACTGGCCTCAGTACAGAGGGGCTACCTCGCAGTAACCCATGTCACCTTGCCAATTGGATCAGGGAGCACAGGTTTGCCCAAGCAGCCCAGTTGTCCGCGGCTGGGCTGGGCTAATATGGAGGCTGGCACCAACGAGGTGGGCCATGGCTATTCTCTCCTGGGCCTTAGGACTGAAAGCTGCTGAAAGAATGGAGGTTAGCCGTGGAGAGGACCAGCGCAGCCCGGATGGCCCTGTGCAAGCCAACATTGTGAAGGCACAGAAAATCCAAGTAGCAGCTGTGAGAAAGAAGATGCAGAAGATGGTGTGAGGGAGCTAGCTGGCCCGTGAAAATGGCAGAGAAGCCTCCCCCCCACCGCCCCCACACCATAGCGCAGGCTCATCCTCTAGACCTGCCCCGAGTCCAGAATGACCATCAGTCCTGGCTGTTCCTGAATCCGCGTGCAGGTGCTTCCTGGCAACGAACCTCTTTTTTCTTGAGAAGTTTCTGTGAGTCTCTGTCTTTTACAACCCCAGTTCCTAAGTCATGCAATGTTCTGCTGCTCTTTTTCTCTCTACACAAATCTATGAGCCTTTTTCATATGAAACTGGATCGTGAAATGTGATTTTTTTAGCCTGACAATGTATTATGAGAATTCTAAACATGGCTAGCACTTTATAGAATTTTCTTGCAAATTTCCCAAACTTCTGAATAGCTGTCATCACACAAAGTCCAATTTGCTGCTGTCCTACTAAGAACATGTCATCTCGCACAGTAACCCACCTCAGAGTTGAGTGAAATCCAGGTGTGCGTTCCGTGGAGCCCCTCCAGCTGTGGGTATTGCCTTCCCAGGAAGGCCCCAGTGAGCTCTTGCAACAGTTCTCACTTTCGGGGTCCAAAACCAATTTTTAAATAGCAGAAACATATTGGAACTGTCAGAAGAACATAAAATGAACCCCCAAATGTAGGAAGCATAACTTACAGGTCTATTTGTTCTGTGACATTTTGAAAATAGCAAATCTGGCCCTCGTTGGTTTGGCTCAGTGTATAGAGCATCGGCCTGGGGACTGATTCCGGTCAAGGGCACATGCCTGGATTGTGGGCTCAATTCCCCCTCAGTGGGGGACATGCAGGAGGCAGCCAATCAATGATTCTCTCTCATCATTGATGTTTCTATCTCTCTCCTTTCCTCTCTGAAATCAATAAAAAGATATTCAAAATAGCAAATCTGTCATCAAAAACAACAACAAACAAACACAAAAACAAAACTGAAACAGAAAGTTTGAGCTCTCTGGTATAGCTCAAGTGAAGATGATCTTGCAATTGAACAGTCTCAGAGAGCTGTCAAATAAATGGGCCTGCCCTCCCCTGGGCTCAGTGTTGAGCATTGACCAATGAACCAGGAGGTTATGATTCGATTCGTGGTCAGGGAACATACCCGGGTTGCGGGCTCGATCCCCAGTGTGGGGCGCTCAGGAGGCAGCTGATTGATGATTCCATCATTGATGTTTCTCTCTCTCTCTCTCTCTCTCTCTCTAAATACACACACACACACACACACACACACATATTCTCCCTTCCTCTCTGAAATCAATAAAAATATTTTTTTAAAAAGAAAAATGGGCCTTTCAGACATTTAGTCACCTTCAGCCCACAACTTTCATGCTTCTATGGCTTTAAATATCTGCTCTTGGAGCATTTAGAATAGCAACTGCAGCCAGGAGAGCATTAGTGGCGCTGATTCGGGAGCCCCAGGCCCTTTTACCAGTAGGTCTTGTACAAGCACCATCTGTCCCTGGGTCCCTCCTCAGCCTGTTCTTTGCAGAGGCTGCGTGGTGGCCTCTACCTCCAGCCCTTGCTGCCCTGGGCCAAGCTCCATCCCGATTCCTGTGCTGAAGGATGTGAGGAGCTTGCTCTGTCACTGTTTCAGAGGTGCTTCCCGGGAGCTCACATGGTTGAGCACTGACCCAGGAATTTCTAAGAAAAGGCCATTGTGCTTGACCTCTAGCTGTTCACTCTTGGTTGCCAGGAGCCTCCTTCATTTGCTTGACCTAAGAAAACACGCAGCCTCTGAGGACAGCTCTGTCCTTCCTGTTTTACAGTTTGGTTGTGATGCTGTGCCATGGGGAGATGTCAGGGCCATGATACTGTCACCACCTGGCATGTAGTTTACACTGGTGCTCAACTGAGGTTTCTGCCCCTTCATAATTTCTCTAAGGTCATCCAGAAGATGGGAGGAAAGTAGAAACTCAGAAGGCTATAATGCTGGCATTGTTCCCAGGCAATGTGTCTTAGATGAATGGCAGGGGGAAAATGTTTTAAATGTTGCTCACTCCTCACAGTCTCTGAACCTGGAGTTACCTGTTAACCACCACCCTGGTGGTCACATAGGTTATACAGCTGTCAAAACTTATTGGGGCTGGTCCTGGCCCAGTGTATCAGTTGGTTGAAGCATCGTGTGTGTGTGTGTGTGTGTGTGTGTGTGTGTGTGATTCCATTTTTTTTAAATCATGCATACACATACATCTTTTTAAAAAAAACGTGAATAGAATCATATTGAATTGATTTTCCTGTCCCTTGCTCTTTTCACTTATACTACGGTGTTCTATGTCAGTACACGTAGATCTATCTCATTCTTTTTAACTCATATTGCCTCTCTTTAAAAATTAGAAGGTGGTTATGCTCTGTTTGTTTTGTTGTAGTTGATTTAAGATTAAGAGGCTGGCGATGAGAGAATGACCTGGAAAGGACTGTCAGGGCTGAATGTTAGGCAAGGCCACCTAACTGGGCGTGAAGAAGCCTTGCTGTTAACTGGGCTATGTCCTAAGGGGGTTGGGGCAGCACCAAATATTACTTGGCCTCAGCCTCTACATCTCTGCAAAGGAAGGTGGGAAAAGTTGGGAAAAAGCCCCCCATTTGGACCTTTAGAAAGTATTTCCGTTTCATCTAAGGTTTCCACAGCACAAGCCTGTTGTGCCTTCAAAGACATTTCAATGACATTACATGGTTTTTTTCTTCCTTTTATTTCTTTTCCTCCTTTTTGAAAGAATCAAAGACAAACTTCAAATCTTTTGAATGTCAACGTCATCCAGTTTTAAGCTTTTATATGTGTTGCCAAGGAAGAAATTCCCCGAGGCAAACGTCAAAATGTTATTTGTGAAAGGGGAACAGATTAAAAATCTTATTTCAAATGTCAGTGGTCATGGTCAATAATGTTCTTGAAATATGATCATAGTCTTTGAAAATCACCTGTCTTAACATGAATTGTCCCCAAAACCACAGTTGGGCTTTTGTTTCACAGGATGTTTAAATAACCTGAAATGTAATATTAACTGGCAATTTATTTTTCATAAGAATGGCCTGACTCTTCTTAGCTTGCAGAAGTTAATGAAACGGGGCAACACCCTGACTGTGGGGCAGGACTCAGGGCTGGGCGCCAAGCATACCTTCCTCCCATGGGCCTGCCTCCCCTCTCCCTGAGGAGCTTCTCAGGGCAGCTTTGTTTTCCTCACCCAAGAATTTACTTGTTTCAACAACTGCCCAGGCAGCAGGGGAGACTGATGAGCCTTAGACTGAGGGTTGAGATTGGAATCTTCCTTGTTAGTGCACAGGGGATTTCTCTTGGCAAAAATGCAGATTTTAAATTGTAAAACTATTTGCATATTCTCCTCACCAGTGTGGGTGTACGAGAGGACCTGTGTCAATGGCTCATCCATCCCATAGAGTCTGAAGGAGGAAATGCCGGGGGGAGTGAGAGGTCTGGAAATTTTAGAGGGGCATTTCCCACCTCCAGTGAGGGAGCCCCTTGAGAAGATCTCAAAGCAGTGACTTCATAAATCAGAGGGGTAAAGGGCTTTGTTAGAAGATCAAATTTAAAAGAAGAGTACAGTAATTACTTTTTTAAATTTCAGCCTTAAACAAAGTTTGAGACACACAAAATGCCTATCCAATGAGCAGATCGGATGAAGCAGCTCACATTTTGTTACTTGGCCCAAGTCACAAAAGATGACCAGATTTTAACATTGGTAAAGCGGGACACCATTGACGGGGGGGGGGGGGGTCTTTTATTATTATTATTATTATTATTATTACTTAAAATATTACAAAGAGTAGTACATATGTCTCTTTCCAAAAATCGGGACTTTTTTAAAACGCTGCGGGATGCGGGACAAATTGTTAAAAATCGGAACTGTCCCACCAAAAGCTGGACGTCTGGTTGCCTTACGGGGAGGTCATCACTCAAACACAGCTGGCTTACTGTAGTTTTTATTCTCTTACCCTTAGTTCTGTATCATTTAATTTAGTCTATATAAAGTGTGGAAGCACAGTACAAAGGAATCTCACTGAATGGGAGAAAATATTTGTAAATCATGTATCTGATAAGGGATTGATATCCAGAACATGTAAAGAACTCGTAAAACTCAGTAACAAGCCCTGACCAGTTTGGCTCAGTGGATAGAGCGTTGGCCTGCAGACTGAAGGGTCCCAGGTTTGATTCCAGTCAGAGGCAGCATGTACCTTGGTTGCGGGCACATCCCCAGTGCAGGAGGCAGCTGGTCGATGTTTCTCTCTCATTGATGTTTCTAACTCTCTATCCCTCTCCCTTCCTCTCTGTAAGAAATTAATAAAATACATTTTTAAAAAATCAATAAAATATATTTAAAATAAAATAAACTCAGTAACAAAACAACCAGATTAAAGTAGGCCAAGGTCTTGAATAGACATTTCTCCAAAGAAGGTATTCAAATTTTTTCTACTAGATCTGTAACATATACTTATCTGAACACAATTCTTGCATAGCATATCAAACTATTTCTGCTTCTTCAAAAATCAATGTAAAAAGAGAAAATGTAGTAAAAATAATCCAACTTGGCTTTTCACTTATGGAGGGAAAAAAAGTCATCTATTCACAATGTATGATTTTTGAACAAATAATATCAAATAGCAGTTTGAAATCTCTATCTCCTCTTTTAGAAACTCAACAGAAAAATTATAAAAATAAACAAACTGGTGTTTTCTAACCAAAAACTACTTGCATTTAAGACAGCTGCTTTGATCTATTTTTGATGTCATAACATAGTGCAGAAAATTTTAATCTAAATTTTTTCTCATTTAAAATTCTATCCACATAATAGATGCAAATTACTTTTTAAAAACATCATGGGCTACAACAGGATTTGTGGAGAAAATCATCACATCTCTCACAACCCAGGTCTGCACTTTCTGTCTTTTGGTTCTCTGGTAGTTGCCTTCATAATTTTAAATAATGTGTTCATATCTCTACTTCTAGATTAGAAAGGTCTTATCTCACCACTTTCTGCTTCAAGAGACGACTTCCATCCACACTATTGCCCTTCTCTTCTCAGTGTTTTATTTTTAATATTATGATGACAGATGTTTATTTAAATGCTTCTTGGAAAGTTAATTTTCTTTTATTTATTTTATTTTATTTTTAAAAATATATTTTATTGATTTTTACAGAGAGGAAGGGAGAGGGATAGTCAGAAACATCGATGAGAGAGAAACATCGATCAGCTGCCTCCTGCACACCTCCTATTGGGGATGTGCTTGCAACCAAGGTACATGCCCTTGACCGGAATCAAACCTGGGTACCTTTCAGTCCACAGGCTGACGCTCCATCCACTGAACCAAACCGGTCAGGGCATCTTTTATTTATGTTTAAATTAAATTTATTGGGATGACATTGGTTAATAGGACTATATAGGTTTTAGGTGTGGATGTCTAATCATAAGATCCGTATATTGCGCTGTGTGCCCACCTCCCAAAGTCAAATCATCTCCCATCACCATATATCAGGCCCCCCTACTCCCCCCCACATCCCCAGACCCTTCTCTCTAGAAACCCCCACACTGCTGTTTGTGTCAGGAGGTCAGTTTTATATCCCACATAAGAATGAAATCACATGGTCCTTAGCTTTTTCTGCCTCATTTGTTTTACTGACCATAATATTCTCAGTTTTTTATAGTATTTTAATTTTAGTTATTCTTTTTTAAACCTTTGTAACCTAAAATAATATAGTTAGACCTCTATTTCTTGTCCAATTAATTTTATGCAATATTCTTTGCCTCTCCAGGATGTAACATTACATTTCTCCAACCTCCACCTCCCAACTTAGGTGTTTTAGTCTTCTGTGGATTGTCTGTAGATTAATTTTTAAAGTTTAAACCTGTTAAACAACATGTTCATTATTATCACTAGGTAGGTATTATTAACTGCATAATTTTTAAAAATATAAGTATATATTTTTATTGATTTCAGAGAGGAAGGGAGAGGGAAAGAGAAACAGAAACATCAATGATGAGAGAGAATCCTTGATTGGCTGCCTCCTTCATGACCCACACTGAGGACTGAGCTCAGAACTTGGGCATGTACCCTGACTGGGCATCAAACAGTGACCTCCTGGTTAATGGACCCATACTGGCTGGGCTGCATAGTTTTTTTTGTTTAATGCTAGGGTTCTGTTTATTTCTGTACATGGTCAATGTCAGCACTCCAGTGAGACCTGAAGGAAGTGTTCCTAGAATCATAAGCAAAAAAGACCCTTTTTTCCAATACCCTACCAATTGCTCAAAACCACGTACCATCTAGATGGCTTCCTGTTTGAACTATAACTATCTTGTACAACTTTGTTTTTTCTGAAGTTTCTAAGTGTCTTTCTTAGATCTTGTAAAAAAAAAAAAGAAGAGGAGGAGGAGGAGGAGGAGGGAAACAAGCCTTCTTGATAAGAGGCTTCTGGGTCAGTTTTACTCTTTCTTGTATGCCATGTCTTCCTTTTTTTCTTGGTTTTCCTTTCATCTTGCTGAAATACATTCTCAAGAACTTCCTTAAAAGGAATATGTGTGAGGTATATATACAGATGTTTGCATGTGTGCAAATATCTCTATTTTGCTTTCTCATTTAATTGATGACAAATTGACTATGCACAGCATTTTTTTTATTTTTAAATATATTTTATTGATTTTTTTACAGAGAAGAAGTGAGAGGGATAGAAAGTTAGAAACATTGATAAAAGAGAAACATTGATCAGCTGCCTCCTGCACACCTCCTACTGGGGATGTGCCTGCAACCAAGGTACATCCCCTTGACTAGAATCAAACCTGAGACCTTTCAGTCCATAGGCCAACGCTCTATCTACTGAGCCAAACCAGTTAGGGCTATATATAGCATTTTAAATTAATAAGTCAGGGTATCTTGACTTATCACTTTTTGCTTCAAAATAAATTTGTTTATTTTGGCACTTTCCTTTTGCTGCTTATTTTCTTATATATCTGTGAATTCTTAGTTATTCATATTTACTCCCTGGCAAATTAGTCATGAAACCACCCTTCATGAAGGGTTGCCATGAATTACAAGATAGCAGCAGAGATTTTTACTAATATTTTCACGCTTGTGGTGTAATGAATTGAATTCCTTTTAATGCAATGGTGTGCTACAAACCACAATGTTGAATTAATACTGGCACATGTGCCCAGCCGGTGGGGTTCAGTGGTTGAGCACTGACCACTAAGGCAGGAGGTCACAACTGGATTCATAGTCAGGGCACATGCCCAGGTTGGGACTTCAATCCCCAGTAGGGAGTATGCAGGAGGCAGCCAATCAATGATTCTCCCTCATCATTGATGTTTCTACCTCTTTCTCCCTCTCCCTCCCTCTCTGAAATCAATAAAAATATATTTTTAAAAATCTAATTTAATTCTCTGTGTAATCAATTTAGAAATATGAAAATTAATATACAGTCACTAAAATGTTTTTCTTATTTTGATACTTAAAATAACTGCTCTATTATATATCTTCAAATCTAAAAACCTATCTATCATCTAATATTCCATGGGTTGATTTTAGAATTTATATGAAAATGAAAATGACCTGTATTATCCAAAGTAATTTTGAAAAAGTCAAACAAAATTTAAGAATTTACACTGTTTGACTTTAAGAATATTATTAAGCTACTAGAGGCCTGGTGCACAAAAATGTGTGCACTCGGGGGCCGGGGGGGTCCCTCAGCCTGGCCTGTGCCCTCTCCCAGTCTGGGACCCCTCGAGGGGTGTCCACCTGCTGGCGTGCCTGGCCAGCCAGGGTGAGGGGCTGATGGCTGTTTGCTGGCTGGCCAAGCCCCCCCAGTGGGGACCCTCACCCCATGGGGGTGTGGCCAGCCTGGGTGAAGGGCTGAGGGCCATTTTCAGTCTGCCCACAGCCCCTTCAGGGTTCAGGTCCCTACTGAGGTGCCTGACTGGAAGCAGGTATCTGGGATTTATTTAACTTCTATAATTGAAACTTTGTGGCCTTGGTCCCCCACTTGAAGCCTGGATAGCCCCTGCAACCCAAGGTCCCAGCCTGGTAGATATCTGGGGTTTGTTTATCTTCTATAATTGAAACTTTGTAGCCTTGAGTAGAGCTCAGGGCCCGCAGGGCCCTGGCTTCCTCTATTGCCCGGGGCAACTCCAGCTCTGTGGCCACCGCCATCTTAGTTGAGTTAATTTGCATACTTGTTCCTGATTGGTTGGTGGGTGTGGCTTGTGGGCGTGGCTTGTGGGTGTAATGGAGTGAGGGTTAATTTGCATATTACTCTTTTATTAGAATAGATAGTAATCAGTGAGGTACTGGTGTAATGACAGACAACTCAATGAAACTGACTAGACACACATTTATACAGTTATTTAATTTTTGACCAAAGCAGTTCTATCAAGAAAAGAAAGGTTTTGCAATAAATGGTGTTGGATCAACTGGATATTCATATGGAAAACAAAACAAAACTTTTCATCCTTACCCAATAAATAATTCAAAATACATCATAGACCTAGACTTAAGAGTTTAAATATAAAGCTGCAGGAAGAAAACATTTAAAAAAATATTTATGACTATGAAGTAGGCAAAAATTTCTTAGTCAGAACCCAGAAAGTAGTAATCATAAAATAGTAAGTTGATAAATTAGACTTCAGCAAAATTGAAAAAAGCCTACTTGCTGATAGGCACACTTAAGATAAATAAGCAAATGAGAAGAAAACATTTTCAAAATATATATTTAATAAAGGATGTGTATCCAGAATATAGAGAACTCTCACAACTCAACAATAAAAAGGACCCCCCACAAAGCTATTTTTTAAAGGCGAAAGATTTGAACAGACGTCTTACAAAGGCAAACGCATTGATGGCCAATAAGGAAATAGAAATGTTCAACATCATTAATATATCAGAAAATACAAACTAAACTATAATTAACTCGTCACTACAACTAACCAGAATGGCTATAATTAAAAACACTGACAATACCAACATTGATAGAGTTGAAATAACAAGAACTCTCAGACATTATTGGTGGCGATAAAATGGTTCATCACTTTGGAAAAAAATTCTGATATTAGAGAAACATCTACCTGTGGCAAGCAATTCTACTCTTAGGATTTTACCCGGGAGAAATTAAAAACATGTTCACAGACCTAGCTGTGAAGGGTCTCAGGTTTGATTCCGGTCAAGGGCAGGCACATGTCTGGGTTGCGGGCTGGATCCCCAATAGGGGGCGTGCAGGAGGCAGCTGATCAATGATTCTCTCTTATCATTGATGTTTCTCTCTCCCTCTCTCTTTTCCTCTGAAATCAATAAAAATACATTTTAGAAAAAGCATGTTCACAAAAAGGCATGTACAAGAAGGTTTTGTTGGAGACAGTTCTGCATGGGCCTCTGGTTTTTTGCATGCCTTGTGAGCACTGGCTGCCTTTATTCTGAGCTATTTGTATAAAGAACAACCTTGGAAGATCAAGATAATGTCTTTCTCCAGAGCAGTCATAAATGATTCAGGTTCCCTAAGATCAGGGTTTGTCTCCTGTGACATAACTGGGTGTAGCAGATGTCACTTGGCTCTGTTACAACAGCCTGTGGAAATGGGGCTTAGGGAACTGGAGCAAATACTGAAACTCTGGCTACCACTATTGCTATGAGCAATAAAACCCTTTATGTCTGACTCAGGAGTCTTTGTGTCTTCTGTCAGCATCCATGAAGCCGGCAGGTTACTTTGTTATCATGCATGAGGCATGAAACTTCAAACTCTGCATAGTTCTTGACCTGTTCATAGCAGCTCCCCCCCCCTTTCCCCACCAATTGCACCAAGGTGGAAACAACCTAAATGTTCATCAATGGGATGAGATGAATTGTGATATAGTACTTAATGATGGCATGTCACTCAGTAATAAAAAGGAATGAACTACTGAAACCCACAACAAGAAGACTCTCCAAAATAGGCAGAAAGAAACCATACACAAAATAGTAGTAACCGTCTGATTGCACTTGTATGAAGTTCTAGAATAGGCACAACAAATCTGTTGTGTAACAAATGAAGCAGCCGTTGTTTCTTACCGAGGGTAAAGCTGGGGACTGACAAGGATAGGGCTTGAAGAAACTTCCTTAGGTGACAAAAATTTATCTAAGAGAACAGATTGTCAGCTGTCAGAGAGGAGGAGAATTGTGGGGCCAGGTGAAAAAGATGAAGGAATTAAGCAAAAACAACAAACTCATAGACACAGACAACAGCATGGTGATTACCAAAGGGAAAGAGGGCACATGGAGGTAGAAGAGGGTATAGAGGGATAAATGGTGATGGAAGGAGACTTGACTTGGGGTAGTGAACACATAGTACAATATGCAGATGATGTATTATAGAATCATACACCTGAAGCGTGTACAATTTCATTAACCAATGTCACCCCAATAAATTCAATAACTTTTGGATATGAAGACACTAGAAAATTTATCTATCTAGATAGGGGTTGGGTTGAGTGTTGCGTATTTCTGGACCCAGAATGGTTCACTTAGTATTTGTCTATTTCACTGTATGTGAATTTTACTTTAAGCTAAAAAAGAACTATAGAACAAATATTGCAAGCTGAAATGTTTAGGGATAAAGTGTACTCATGTCTGCAATTTATTTTGAAATGCATACAAAAATAAGATGAATTGATGTATGTCTTTTTGAATTTATGACACAGTTTTGATCAGATCTGTAATATTTAATATTGATATAAATTATATTATTTTTTGGAAAAAATATAATTTACTCTATATCACAGTTCTCAGCAACACGTTTTTTAAAAAATAGGTACTATTTGTATTTCCAAGTTAAGAATTATGTTATTTGAGTTTTTTGAGTGTCTTATTATATATCCCATATGAGGAAATTGAATTGGGTAGCCATAGATTTCTTCAGTCCAATATTCTGCTTTTTGCTCTGTTTCCTGAGCAAAGAAAATACAAATTACTGCTGCTTTCTTTCCAAACAGAAAGCATCATTACTTCTCTCCTTCATAATGCATCATTTTCATAAATACTTTAAATAATACAGAGACAGTGAACACATTCTCATACATATTCTGTCCAGATAACTAAGTTTGTGTTTCCTGTCTATCAGGAGCATCTTTTATGCCCAAACGTACAGATACACAGTACTTTTTAAAAAATATTTTTATTGATTTCAGAGAGGAAAAAAGAGGGGGAGAGAGATAGAAACATCAATGATGAGAGAGACTCATTGATTGGCTGCCTCCTGCACACCTCGCACTGAGGATCGAGCCCACAACCCAGGCATGTGCCCTTGACCAAAACCGAACCTGGGATCCTTCAATCCGCAGGCCTACGCTCTATTCACTGAGCCAAACTGGCTAGGACTACACAGTACTTTTTTATATAAGAAACATAGTATTCTCTACTGCAGTGGATGTATCATAATTGAGTGAATCAATCCCTTATTGCTGGACCCCAATATGTTCATTATTAAAAATAACAATATTATAAATAGCCTGTGTATATCTTGGCCTAGGATAGCATGGAATAAGTTTTTGGGTCACAGTTTATGCATACTTTAAATTTTGTTAGCAATCCTACATTTCTCTCTTGTAAGGCCATAGCAGTTTGCAGTTCCACCAACGTCACCTTCTAGAAACCTGCAGCTCCTATCTTGCAAAGTAAAATATTTAACAAAGGAATTCCTAAATATTTACTAGGATAAGACTTCTCATCCCTTACTTACCAAAGGCTCCTATTTCAATCAAAGACTCTCTAAAGATTATTTCAATTGATACTCTGTTGTAATTAGACCCACACATAAACTTCCCAGGGAGATGGCATCCCACCATATTTTTAAAAGCCTATGTAGTTTTAAAAGCTTTCAACAGCCACTACAAGGAAATCCTTTTGATGGGAAACTTCAAAGCCTTGTTTTGGTTAAGGCTCTTTTCTTTTTGTTTCAACTTCAGTAAAAAGATGAAATACCTGATTCCTTTTCCTGAGAAGTAGATCTTTAGTCATTAAAGGCATGTCCCCACAAGCAGAGCTGCACCAGGGCCAGACCATAGGTAGGTCAGTGAACCAGAAATGCTACTGCTCCATTCAACAACCCTGCAAAATTAGAGTGTCAGCTGTTGTCCAATCTAGCCAGGCAAGAGCTTAGAGAGGTTAGAAACTTGCCCAAGGTCACCTACTACTAGTTAGTGACAAATCCCAGACTCAGCCCAAAATCTTTCTGATTTTGGGACTCATTTTGGTGCCTTGGTTCATATTTTTCTCAACTTCAAATATGAGTTTAATTTTTATTGAGATGCAATTGACATAACATTATCTTAGTTTTGGGTGTACAACATGGTTCCATATCTAATCTAATAAAAGAGTAATATTGAAATTGACCATTTCTCTGGGATGCCTAAGCCACACCCACCAGCCAATCAGAGCGGCTGTATGCAAATTAACCCAGCCAAGATGGAGGCCAGCAGTCATGGAGCTGAACCAAACAGGGGGCTTCTGTTGCATCAGGAGTAAACTGTCTGCCTAGGCTGGCTGGGCCTCTCTCTGCTCACGGCAACATAGTTGCAATTATAGAAGGCACGGAGCTGAACCAAACAGGAGGCTTCATTACCTGCCTAGGCCTGTCTTAAAGCAACAGTGTATCAATTATAGAAGATAAATAAACCCCAGAAACCTGCTTCCAGGCAGCCTTGCTGGGACATTGGGTCAATGGGAACCGTGGGCAGCCTGAAAGCCTGAAAATGGCCCTCAGCCCCACACCCAGGCTGCCTAGGCACCCCAGTAGGGACTCGAACCCTGAAGGGACTGTGGACAGCCTGAAAACAGCCCTCAGCCCCTCACCCAGGCTGGCCAGGCATGCCAGCAGGTGGACATCCCCTGAGGGGTCCCAGACTGAAACGGCACAGGCCGGGCTGAGGGACCTCCTGAGTGCACAAATTTTTGTGCACTGGGCCCCTAGTTTGTATATATTGCAAAATGATCACCATAATAAGTCTAGGTAACAACCATCACCACACATAGTTACAATTTCTTAAAGAACTTTTAAGATCCAGCATATTATTTTCTTTTTATAAAAAATATATTTTATTGATATTTTACAGAGAGGGAGAGGGATAGAGAGTTAGAAACACCGATGAGAGAGAAACAACGATCAGCTGCCTCCTGCACACCCCCTACTGGGGATGTGCCCACAACCAAGGTACATGCCCTTGACCAAAACTGAAACTGGGACCTTTCAGTCCACAGGCCGGCACTCTATCCACTGAGCCAAACCGGTCAGGGCGCATATTATTTTCTATAAGTGCCAGAACTATCTTACAAAGTAGTTAGCATTAGGACCATTTTTGCAAATGAGGTAAGAATATATGTTCACAGAGCAGAAGTTAGCAAATCACCTCCACTTGCTTTTCCAAATAAAGAATTTTTGTAACATAACCACACTCATTTGTTTATATGTTGTCTTGGGCTGCTTTTGCATTACAACAGCAGAGTTGGGTAGTTCTAACAGAGACCATATGGCCCCCCAAAACCTAACAACTTACTTTCTGGCCTTATAATAAAAAGTCTGTTGCCTGGACTATGTGATTCAGTGGTTGAACTTTGACCTATGAACCAGGAGGTCACGGTTCAATTCTCGGTCAGGGCACATGCCCAGTATGGGCTCAGTCCGCAGTGTGGGGTGTGCAGGAGGCAGCCAATCAATGATTCTCTCTCATCATTGATGTTTCTCTCTTTCCCTCTCCCTTCCTCTCTGAAATCAATACAAATATATCTTTTAAAAAAAGTTTGCTGACCCTGGCATATAGTAGAAATTAGAGTCATTAATCAAATTCCAAATAATTTGTGCCCAGGCATACTTAGTCTAATTATGCCTGCTCATTGTGCATACAGATATTTGCAAACTTTTTGACAGTGTTCCTCTTATCCTTGTGGACATGTTAGAGTACTGTAGCCTGGATGACAGTATAGTTACATGTTAATTCTGTGTCTATAGGTGAAGGTCATCCCACAGTCATCCCATCTGGACTTGCCCACTCAGTTACATATATGTTTTCTATATGCAGTACTAGCTGTCCTCTCCCATTAGTGAGGGATACATTTCAAGACCACTACCAAATGCCTGAAACTGCAGATAGTACCAAAGAACCCTATACACACTGTGCTTTTTCCTATGCATACATACCTATGATAGAGTTTAATTTATAAAATGGGCACAATAAGGGATTAACAACAATAAATAATAAAATAGATTATAACAATATACTGTATTAAAAGTTATGTGAATGGCTTTTGGATTATAACTAAATAAAATGGAACACAGGCCCTGAGATACCACAACAGTCCATCTGATAACCAAGATGGCAGCTAAATGACTAAGGAGCAGGAAGTGTACACAGTGTGGATACCCTGTACAAAGGGCCGAGTGAAGTCCTGACTCATGTCCTGGCAGATGGAGCAGGATTTCGTCATGCTACTCAGAGCAGCATGCAATTTCAGACTTCTAAATGGTTTACTTCTGGAGTTTTTCATTTAATATTTTCAGATCACTGTTGACCGTAGGTAACTAAAACCACATAAAATAAAACCAAGGATAAAGGAGGACTGCTGCATGTTGTTTTGGTGGTTTCTTGGAGCTGAAGAAAGCCTTACCATGCTTTCTTTTGAGGAAGGGTTCGTCAAGCTATTTCAAAAACTCAGAAGGAAAGGGAAAGTTTCAGAGGGAATGCTATTTCAACTTCAGCAAGGAAGAGAAAGAAGAAAGAATTTGGCAGAGGTATAGACAAAAGATAAATAAATCATTTCCATCACCCCCTCACCCCACCACACTTTGAGTTGCTTCATTTAGTATAGCTTCATTGTTAATTTGAGTGATTGCAAAGAACATCCAAACACAATAACTGAATTGCATTCTAGTATTAACTATAAATTATTTGGTATAATCTGGGATTTGTATAAATATAGGGTTAAATCCAAGCAGACTGGCTCTAGAGTCCATGATCTTAATCACTATGTGATATAAATATTTATTTAACTGAAAGTAAACATACATTTAACTTAAATGTACAGTGCTTGGCACAGAACAGTCAAGTCTATGAGTAACAGATGTTATTATTTCAAGCAGAGGAAGAAGACATAGTTGTAGGGTACACTATCCAAGAATATAAATATGGTGTGTTTATTACTACATAGAGAGAGTCTACTAGAAAATAAACCCAACACAAAGAAAGAAGAACCGAAAGATGGTAAGGAAGAATCCTGATGATGCATATGAGCCCCAAGAACCAGCTGTGCCTAGAGTCAGTATCTTGGACTTGGTTATATGTGCCAATAAATTCTCTCTCTCTTTTTTTTTAAATCCTCACCAGAGGATATGCTTAGAGAGAAGGGAGAGAGGGAAGGAGGGATGATGGGAAGTGAGGGAGAGAAAGAGAGGGGAACATCAATATGAGAGAGAAATATTGATGTGAGAGAGAAACATTGCTAGGCTGCCTTCTGTTTACAGCCAACTAGGGATCAAACTTACGACCCAGGTATATGGCCTGACCGGAATCGAACTGGCAACCTTCTGGTGCATGAGACGATGATGTTCAACCCACTGTGCCACTCCAGCTGGGAAAATTCTCCTTTTTTGTTTAAGCAAAATTGAATTGAATTTACATCACTTGCTACTGAGAGTTTTAGCAGCTTTACTGTACAAAAATTTATTAGGCATGTATTCTGTGACAGGCACTCTATCAATACTCAGGATGGTGAACATATGATTTTTGTTCTTGGATTTACTTTCACAGTGTTAGCCAACTACCTGAAGCAGCTGGTTCAGAAAAAGGTGTCATTTCATGGTAATTTACAGATCATTGAAGGGTAAACAATCATCCCCTCAGAAGCCAAGGAGATTCCAGAGTTCTTGTCATAGATTGCAAGTAAATGATCACAGAGTTTTGTGGAGTCTGTTTCTACATCCTGGGGTTTGGCTTGTGACATGATCTGGCTAATGTGACATTAGTAAATGACATCCAAACATTTGAAATTTTGTGTGTAGGGCAGTGATGTTCAACCTTTTTCATCTCATGTACACATAAACTAATTACTAAAATTCTATGGCACACCAAAAAGTATATATTTTTTTGCCAATCTGACAAAATAATATAATATTTAATACATTCACACCAACGGCTATTGTATTGTTGACTGTTGTCATTGTTTTAGTTGACAGTCTAAGGGAAAATAGGTCAATGCCCCTGACTAGTCAGTTATTGCATGTTGTTTTAAAAATTCTTGCAGCACACCAGGAGACTCCGGCTCCTGGGAGTTGCCATCATCGACCCGATGTCCCCTTGGCTCGGTGCTGTGCAGCCCTTCCCTTCGAATATCCCATCCCCTGTCCCCTTCCCTTATCAGCGGTTCTCAACCTGTGGGTCGCGACCCCTTTGGCGGTGGAACCACCCTTAAACAGGGGTCGCCTAAGACCATCCTGCATATCAGATATTTACATTATGATTCATAACAGTAGCAACAGTACAGTTACGAATTTTCAACGAAAATTTTATGGTTGGGGGTGGTCACAACAGGAGGAACTGTATTTAAAGGGCCAGAAGGTTGAGAACCACCGCCTTAAGTAAATTCTATTAAACCACCATCTGAGATGGCTAGCCTCCCGGGGCACACCACCATGCTAACCATCCACCAGGTTCACCTTCCAGTTACCTCAGTAGAAACCTGTCCCCCTTCCATGTCTACGGCCGTATAAAAAGTTCAAGCAAGGGCTCAAAAATGCCCCAACTTGAGTCAGTGTCTCCCTTTGGCCCAGTTCGTGTTGCCAGAGGCAGAGAGTGGGGAGCTGCCCATCTTAGTAAGCAGGGGACACCTGTGTTGCCAGAGGGAACAGTATCCTGGTGTCTCATCTGGGAGGCTCCTGCCTGTCAGGCGGAGGGGCTGGCTTCGCTGGTAGGACGTGCAGAGTAAAGGGAGAGGCTGCGGTCAGATCTGGGGGCGCCGCGGGGAGAGGGCAGTGCGAGGCTACAACAGGCCAGGGGCCTGGAGAGGGCACCGGCCGCGGGAGCCGGAGGGCTGCGGAGGACTGCCGCCCCGAGTCGTGTTTCCCCCACTAAGCGGCCGAACTTCATACAGCAAGGACGTGTCAGAAGACCCCGACTTCCAGCCCTTCATTGCAGAACAATTCCTGAAGGCTTCCCCAAGGGCTCCTGCAGGAACTCCTTCTGTCCACCTCCCCCGTGACTCGGTTCTGTCTGCAAGTCTAACTCGGATGTTCCCTTGTCCATGTTGAGCCAAAGGTGGCGGAGGAGCAAACCCGACTCTTGTCCATACCATGTTTAAAAGAAGTATATTTCAGTTGATTTCAGAGACAGGAAGGGAGAGGGAGAGAATCAACGATGAGAATAACTCATGGGCCGCCTCCTGCACGCCCCCTACTGGGGATCGAGCCCATCCCCTGAGCCAAGCCCGCCTGGCTTTTTTTTTTTTTTTTTTTTAAGGAATTCTGAGGATGGTCCAGAGTTTCAGGTCTTTCCTCACGGGCCCACGACGCTTTCTTTAACCAACAGCCCTCAGAGGAGTCCTCGCCCCAAGCCAAAGATGCCGCACCCAGCCCGAGGCCGGGAAGATGTTCCACCCAGGCGCAGGTTGGGCCGGCCTTCCAGGCTGGTTTAACTGGTTAGGACGACTGAAGTGTGGCACAAAAGGGCTGGCCTTCGGTAGCTGAGGAACAGACTGGCCAGAGCGTGAAGAGGGAAGGTATGTCCTTTCTCAAGGCGCTGCCCCCAAACCAAGCTAAGCGGCGGTAGGGGTACGTCCCACCCAGTCCCCCAAGACCAGGAACTGCGCAGGCGCCTCCAGGGCACCAGCGCGGCGCGTTCTTTCGCGCGCTCCCTCTTCTCCGCGAGCTTCAGGGCCGCCAGAGGTGCGGTGCTTTCTGGGAGTTGTAGTGTGTTTCCTTCACAAAGGGCCCTCCTGTACACTGGGCTCTGGGTTTCCGAGAACTATGCTTCCCGACGCACCCCGCGCGAGGGCACCGGGCGTGTGCCCAGGCCGGCCTCAGCCGTCAGCGCAGAGTGGAGGACCCGGGAAGCCGGCTGCGGCGGGAGGAGGGAATGCGCTTGCGCGCTGGGGCAGCCTGTCCCGTTCGTCCCAATCATTGTAAACAGGCGGAGGCAGGGCGGGGTGAGAATGGGGCGCCCGAGGCCGGCCAGGGGCGCAGCGCAGGAGGCGGCTTCGGTGGCTGCGGCGGCAGCGTGAGCGCGAGGAGGCGGTGGCTGCGGCGCGGATGGCGGTCGCGCGGCGGCGGGCACAGGTTAGTGAGGGGCCGCGGTGGCGCGCAGGGGTCGCAGGGCACCCCCCTCGCGTGCCCGGGGAGCCCCCTCCGCACCCGCCTCGCAGTAGCGTCTGTCAGGCAGCCTGCGGGGCTGGGCTGGAGTTGGGGGTGGGGGGCGTGGCTGCCCCTCGTGCGGGTGCTTCCCGGGCAGCCTTTCCCTCTGTTCTCGCCCTTGGCCGCGCGTTTCTCCCACTTCCCGGCCGGGCCTCCCTCGTGGCAGCCGCATTTGTAATTCGGAGCTCGAGGTCTGGAGGAGCGCCGCCGGGAGCCGAGCCCCTCCCCCCGCGGGCGCCGGGCCTCCGGGCAGCTGCTGGGCACCTCGGAGCGCGGGAGAGGGGGCTCAGGCTTTTATGTAACCGCTGTTGCCCGTCGCAGCCGGGGTTCTGCCCCGTCTCCACCGCCTGCCCCGCGGACTGGGAGCGGCTCGCGGTGCTCCCACCGCCGGGTGCGAACGGTGGGCTCCTTTGCAGGCGGCGGTCCTGAGTTCAGGGTTCCGTGGGAATGGACGGACCGATCCATTCTGGGCCCGAGACTTCCTCTCACAGCACATCTCCACCTGTGCTTTTGCCAAAATGCTGTTGTTGAGGTCAGCTGTGTGTGTGTGTGTGTGTTTAACTGTTGTAAAACAGGTTTTACAAAATATTCCACTCCCTGGTCTTGCCTGAAGTAATTATGCTGTTTCAAGTTGGGGAATTCATTACTACAGAGCCTCCCTCTTGAGCAAGCATCATTATTCCCCTGGGGCCTCATAGACTTTTGAAGATAATTAAAATGTTAATTCGGGACGGCTTGCCTGTGCCGCACAAACGAAGCGCGGTGCAGTGGTTTGGACGGTGCGTTCGCACCCCCTCTAGCCTCGTTGGAAAAGCTCTTCGCGGGAGTTTTTTGTGGAGTGGAGTGGGCATGTCCGGTGCTGGGACGCTTGGAGTAGCAGTTCACAGTACAGTTCGGTGGTGATAAGGAGTAGGCCCGCTTTTGGTTGGTGATCACTGAGGCAGCCCTTCCAGATGGGGCGGTGAACGCGAAAGGAACCTCACTTTCTGCCTTGTGACTTATCTCGGTGATTTGGTAGTTCCTTCCCGAGCATTTTCCCCGAAGGTGAATAATTTGCTGGAAGCTGTATTGGCAGTAGGAGGGAATTAGTGGAGCGGTTCCCACTTTTCAAAGTGACCCAAGATGGAAGTGGGGCAGGCTAGTTTGTAACAGTCACCATTGAGAATTCTTTAAACAAAGTATCTTCAAGCAGTGGACCATAACTTAAATGCTTTCTCTTTCAAAATAGTATTTCTCACTTCAGATCTTTCAGGGGCCATTTATTCCCTAATTTAGAGAAAGAAGTGGTATCAGAAAATGCGTATTCCCTTTAATTTGTACAGTTGTATTTGCACAGTTGTTTGCTTGTCCAGAAGAGATTGGGTCCTGGATGTAACCTAAAAGTATGTTCTTTTTTTAAAAAATATATATTTTTTATTGATTTCAGAGAGGAAGGGAGAGGGAAGAGAGAGATAGAAACATCAGTGATGAGAAAGAATCATTGATCTGCTTGCCTCCTGCATGTTCCTTCTGGGGATGGAGCCCACAACCCTGGCATGTGCCCTTGACTGGAATCGAATCTGGGACCCTTCAGTCCTCAGGCCTCGATGCTCTATCTACTGTACCAAACTGGCTAGGGCTCTTCTTCTTCTTCTTTTTTTTTTTAAAGAAAAATCACAATAGAAACTTACGTTAGTATATGTGGAGAGAATAAGGGAGAATGCCGATCATTTAATATAGAGGAATTATTGCATAGCAGCTACTGTACTAGTTGAGGAGGACTTACAGATGGAAAAGGCAGTGCCCTTGCCTTCAGAGTGGTAAGACTATTTCTTATTGGAATTGTCAACAAGTACAGTATGTTTTTAAGATTGCTTTAATTGTAGAAAGTATGGGGTACAGGGGGTGTAGAAAGGAGGAGGTAGTGGTCAGTTTCTTAAGGGAAGAGAGATTGAGGAAGGAAGCAGTAGTAAGGAAAAGTATATTTAGGAGGGATGAAAACATTTAAGTATACAGGCGTAGGACGTATACAGACAGGTGGACATTTAGGTAGAAGGAACAGTGTGAGCCAAGGAGCACAGGAGACTAAACTTACATAAAGAATTGGATCTGCAAGTATAGCTAGAGTATAGGCTGGTGGCAAGACATGAAATTGGGGAACTAGGCAGAACCAAGTTATGAATAGTCTTGTATACAGGTGAAGTGATTTCTACTTTACTTTGTAAGTAAATGGGGGTCATTGAGACAGGATAAACAAGAGAGGCTTAAGCCAGCACAATCTGTTTTAACCACATGCTGTGCGCTAAGCATTATATCAGGTTCTTTATACCTTAGGGCTCAAGGGTCCTCAAACTATGGCCCTTGGGCCACATGCGGCCCGCCGAGGACATTTATCCAGCCTGCCGGGTGTTTTTGCCGCCTTGTTTTTTTACTTCAAAATAAAATATGTGCAGTGTGCATAGGAATTTGTTCATAGATGTTGTTTTTTTTAAACTATAGTCCAGCCCTCCAACGGTCTGAGGGACAGTGAACTGGCCCCCTGTTTAAAAAGTTTGAGAACCCCTGCTAGGTCCTTAAACTTAGGCATGACTGAAGGAAGAAAGGAACTTAAGACCCTCTGAAAGTTGGACTTGAGAGAGAGCATGATACATTTTTACAAATGGAAAGTTGTTCTTTACCGCTATATCAATGGGTTTATTATAAGTGTTGGGTTTATGGTAAGTAGCAGAAGATGAGGATGCACAAATAGATCCTCAGGTGTTTGGCATTCTAATGGTTCTAGAAATCTTTTCCTCTAGATAGTAATAGAGTTTATGGATTTTAATCAGGGAAGAGTCACGATAAGGGTTTTATTTAGAAAGATCATTCTTGGTATTGTAGAGTATAAATTTCAGAAGGGATAAAGGAACGATAAGGCAGCAGGCAGAAAGGCTGCTTTGAAGTTTTTGTAATAATTGAGGTGACAGATGAGGGCCTAAACAAAGGTAGTGTCAGTGGAGACACAGTGGAATAGGTTAATACTACAAATATTTAGAAGGTAGAATTCATAGGATTCGTAGATTTGGGAAATGAGAAATAATAGGATAAGATGACTTGGATTTTAATTTGAGTGATTGAATAAACAGTGGTAAAGTATACTGAGACGGAATTTTGGAAGAGGTCCAAATTTGAAGAGGAACAGTATTTTGCTTTTGAATATATTGAGTGGAAGTCATTTAGGAAGCATCCAGGTGGAAACCCCTGCTGCAGAGTTGGATGTGTGGGTTTGGAGTACAAGAGAGGTCTTGATAAGATCATCATCAGGCTATGCATATTATAAGTGGTAGCTGAAGCCTTTGATGACTCTACATAGGAAGAGTTTACTGATGGAGAATAGTTCTGGAAATAGGACATGGAGAAAAAAACATGTAAAGCCAGCTAGCTAGAAGAACAACTGGGAAAGGAGATGCCAAAGTGTTTCGAGTTGTGGAGAAACCATAAAATGTCGTAGAAACCCAAATGGGATCATTTTAAAAGGAAGCTATACTACATAACCAACTCCAGAAAAGATAAAAATTAAAAAAAGGAAACTGTACTTCAAATGCTGTTTTAACTTTAGTTAAACAAGGATTATTAAGGTTCTATTGAATTTGATAATAGTTTTGTAGCATTCTACTTAATGCTAACAATTGGGAAAGAAGCTAGGTTTCCTTTAATTGGGGGGTCAGAGACTGAGAAAGCAAATGTAGACTACTTCAAGAATAAGCAAATCTTAGCTCTGAGGGGAAGACTAGAAGGAGGTATTAGAGGGGGGTAATAAAAGGTTGAAGGATTTTTAACATGGCAGAGACTTGAGACTGCTTTTTTCTAACAGTTTTGTTGATATATAATTAAGATAAGATAAAATTTATCCTCTTAAAGTTTACAAACGACTCAGTGGACTGGTCATGGTTGGATTCCAGGTCAGGGCACATGCCCAGGTTTTGGGCTCTGTCCTCAGTAGGGGTTGTGCAGGAGGCAGCCAATCAATGATTCTCTCTGATGTTTTTCCCCTCCCTTCTCTCTGAAATCAATATAAATATATTTTTTTAAAATGAAGTTTACAATGCAGTGCTTTTTAGTATATTCACTGAATTGTGCAGCCGTCTCCACAATAAATTTTAGAACATTTTACTCTGAAAGAAAAACTTCTTACTCATCAGTCATTCATCATTCCCCCTCTCCCACCCACTAGCAACCACTAATCGACTTTCTGTCTCTCTGGAGTTCCTACTCTGGACATTTCACATAAATGGAATCATCTATGTGGTCATTTGTGACTGACTTCCTTTCCTTAGCATAATATTTCCAAGGTTCCTCCATATTGTAGCATATAGCAGGACTTCATTTCTCTGGGTTTTTTTTAAATCCTCACCTGAGGATATATTTCCATTGATTTCTAGAGAGAGGAAAAGAGAGAGATACGAGAGAGAAACATCAAGGGATCAAACCTGCACCTTTTGTGTACTGGAGGACGCTCCAACCAACCAAGTCCCCTGGCCAGGGCTTATTTTCTTACTCTGTCCTCACCTGGTGTCCTGTAATTTTCAATAGTTTCCTTGTGTATTCTTTTGGGTTTCCTATATAAGGTCATGTCATTTGTGAATAGAGAGATATTTACTTCTTCCTTTCTAATGTAAATACCATTTATTTATTTACTTATTTCTTTTCTTGCCTAATTGTCCTGACTAGAACTTTCAGTACAACATTGAATGGAAATGGGAAGAGCAAACCTTGTTTTGTTCCTCATTTTAGGAGGAAAGCTTCTAATCTTTTACCATTAAGTCTGATGTTAACTGTGGATTTTTCATTGATACCCTTTATTAGTTTGAAGAAGTTCCTTTCTGTTCCTACTTTGGGCAGGACATAGCCACATGGCATAAGACTTTATCACACTGCTCAGAACGATGTACAACTTAAAACTTAGGAATTGTTTGTTTCTGGAATTTTCCATTTAGTATTTTCAGACCACAGTTTACCGTGGGTAGCAAACCACAAAGCAAAACTGCAGATAAGGGGGAGACCGTTGTACTGCTCCGTTTCCCTCAAATGCAAGATAACCCCATGGCTCCTCTATGAGTTTGCTGACCGGTTGGTGCTCTGGGTGCTTCAGGGCATTGCTTTGGATCATGGACTGGATACTTTTAGCCAGTTTCTATTGTAACTGGTGTGCTTTTAAAACGGTTATTAAATAAAGTTTTTTCTCCTCCTCCGCCACCCCTTAGTTAAGTTCTAATTTAAGATTTACTTGAGGATAGAGCCTGTGATTATGAAATGTGGCAGGAAAGAGGCCTGCCCGCCAAAGGGTCTCTCATCCCTGTAAAAATGTTCTGTTTCACTGGTAGGTACTAAATGATACTTATTATTTTTTATAAAAAAAACTTTTTTTTTGTCCTCTGTATTAGAATGACTGCTAGTGATAACACTTTGGATTTTGTTAAAAGGCAAGCGTCCAATGTGGGTTGCCCCCCAATACTAAACAAATATATTATTTTATTTGGGCAGCTGTTTGTAGAACTGAATTTTGTCCTTTCCAGCCTTTCTAACCTTGGAGGCTGACAGTGGAATTATTTGTCTGCTTAGGTTCAATATGTTTTGGCTGCTTGTTTTCTAGCACCTGACACTCTAATCCTCAAAGAGTTTGAATTTTCATTTTAATTAATAAGCATGATCTGTGCTCTTTATATTTCTATCTCATCTGGAGGTTGATTTTACATATTTTATTATGCCAGTCTCCTAAAAAAGTTTGTTAAATTATTTTGTTTTCATGTTATTAATCATGTAATACTTGTCAGCATTAACAAGTCATTCACATTCATTATTAAGAACTTAAGAATTTCATATTTTTAAAACTGATTTTACAAACATGTCTTAGGCATGTTTTAGTCAGTAACACTGAGAATGTTGGGAAGCTGAGTGAAAAACATTAATTCACTGTGTCATTCATTGAATTTCTGTGAGTGGCATATGGGATTCTGATTGAAAGTTTGGATAAGCACCTGGGTAGGGGAGAAACTAAAACAGATTAAATCTGATTATGTATAAGAAGGATACAGAAAAGAAATAACATAAATTAAGAGTAAAATCTCTGTTAAAGTACAGCCTTAAACAAATGTTAGGGGATGTGAAGGGGCTGATTACATAACTAAATTGGATGACATTTGGTCTGTGAGGATGTGCATGAGAAATTACTGTCAAGGCTGTAAATGTGAATACTAGTTTGCATTTTTACTGGGTACCTGCCATAAAACCTCAAATATATTATCATGGGAAAGATTTCACTGTTAATAATATGAAACCCTTTAAACCTAATCTGCTTTTTCTGAAGGATTATTTCTCTCCCATTTCACTTTGTAAACTTAAAAATTTGAGAGAAAGCTCTATTTCTTTTATTAGATTTTAAAATAAGATTTGCAATGATCTTTTTTTGTGAGAGATGATTTTACTTTTTGTGTTTTAAGTTTTTATCAGAGTAATTCATAAGGATAGTTAAACAAACAAATAGTACTGGAGCAGAAATACGATAGCAGGCCGGGAACTGCTGTCTTCAGAAAGGCCTGCTCGTGAGGTTGGCCCTTTGGCCCTTGGCTGGCATCTGGGAACTTGACTGCTACAGTTCCTTACATTTAAAACCTTTCCTAAATGCGTAAGAGTGGCTCCCTGTGCCTAAACCATTTATAAACACAATGTGGTTTATGCTGAATATCTGCTTTCTTTCTGGGAGTCTGGAATTTTGGAACATGCTAGATGGAGCATGCCTACATGATCAGGCTCCACAAAGGCCTTGGCCCCTGAGCCTAAGAAGCTGCCCAGCAGGCACTTAACACATGTTGTTACTGTTGCTAGAGACTTCCTCCTACTCCTCTCTTTTCCTTTGCTGTTTCAGCTTTGTATCCTTTTATTGTAATCTTAGCCAGGAGTATGAGTATATACTGAGATATGTGAGTCCTAGCGAATCACCTGTCCTGGGGGTGGTTTTGAAGACCCCCAACATAGAACTAAAAGACTTACAATGGAAATGCTATGTCTTGCTTCATTCTTGTATCTCTCTCAGTCTTAGTTTTTTTCTTTCCTCTATTTCTTTTGGTATTTTCTTATTTCTAAATAATACACTTCAACTGCTAATTTTTAAGATACTGTTTTACAGATCAGCCAAGGGACTTTTGTGTGAGCATTTAAGCATAACCAATGGACACAAAACACTGGGGGGTAGGGGGGGCTGGGGGAAGGGCAGGGGGAAAAAGAGATATATGTACTAATCTTTGTAAAGCTTTATGTAATTTTAAAAAATGTAAAAAAAATAAAATTAAATTAAATTAAAAAAAAGATACTGTTTTAGACATTATCTTTTAACTAGGTATTATGGTAGGTGAGAATTTAGGTCTCGCATACACTTCTCCTCGTTTCTGCCTCAGTCCTCTGATAGAATCATGTGGGGCACATTGTTTGATTGAATCATTATTCATTGTTTTCATTATGATAATTAGAGAAACACTAATGTTGAGCCAGGCAGTAGACTACAATTTCATTTTCTCATCTACCTTTTTATTTTTCCTAGAGTTAATGGTTATTTTTATTTGCTATTTTAGTCTATTCGTATGACAAATTTATTCTAAATGCACCAATGGCTTTTTACCACCTCTTACTATTCTTTTCCACATGGTCAGATGTGTCTGTGTTTCCCATTGTCCCCTGGAGCTCTTCTTTCCTCAGGGCCAGTGTGAAATGTGTCACATGTTGGTGACAGGCCTGCTTTTTCTGGGGCTTCCTTTGCAGCTCTCCAGGATTGCATTTCAGGTTCTCGGGATTTTTGAGAAAATGGGAACTACATTCCTTGCCATGGTGTGTGTGTAAATGCCTTCATTCTACCTATATACTTGAATGGTTATTAGAACTAATTTTCTTTCAAAATTTTAAATATATTACTTTATTGTTTTTAAGTTTCCAGTGGTTCTGTTGATAAGTTGGCCCTAGTCCTTTGTATGCAAGTTGTTTACCCTGTCCCAGATCCAGCAGGAATCTTAGTAGCGTCTTTCTATCCCCCATGCTCTAAAACCTCATGATGTGCTTTGCAGGGTACTAGTAGTCTCTTATGATCTGGACACTCTTGTCTTTTAATTCTGAGAAAAAAATTGTTCACACCATTTCAAGAAGGAAAATGTATTGTATATACAAATACTGCTTACAAAATTTGGGATTCTCAAATAGTATGTTAATACTGGTTAGTGTTTAGTATGTAATATATTAATGAGCTGTATTTGGATTCCCTGGTAGAGTTTTAGATTAGAGACTTTTACAGATGCTTTTTAAAAGCCATAAAAATGAGGAGAGGCTGTTTCTAGTGAATTTTAGCCTGATAGTTATTAATAAAGAACATTTATTTAATTTACTTGCAAACCAATTAAGCTCTTTGTTTTCTGGAATAGGCCTTTTTCTCTGTGTGTGTGTGTATAATCTCAGATGTGTTTTCCATGCCTTTTTGACTTGATTATTTTTCTTAGAGTGTCTTTGGATGTGCAGAGGTTTTTACTTTTGATAAAGTCCAATTTGACAAGTTTTAATTATGTACTTAATGCTTTCTGGTCCTATCTGGAAAATTCCTATCCCAAGGTCTCAAAAATATGGTTTATTTTAGAAGTCTTACGGTTTTTAGCTTTTAAGTTTTAGGTCTGTGATTTATCATTAATTACATCTTGTGTGTGATGTGAAGGAAAGGGCCGAGCTACTCTTTTTTTCCACATGGTTATTCAGCACCAGTTGTTTTGAAGTCTTTCCTTTCCCACATGAGTTCCTTTGGAATCATTGTTGAAAATCAGTTAATGCCCTGGTCAGATAGTTCAGTTGGTTAGAGCATTGTCTCAATACACGAAGGGCGAAAGTTTTGGGTTTGATCCTTGGTCAGGGCATGTATAAGAATCAACCAATGAATGTATAAATAAGTGGAACAAAAAATCGATGTTTCTCTCTCCCTCTCTCAAATCAATTAATCAACTTAAAAAATTGAAAAAATAAATTGACTATATTCATGTGGGTCTCTTTCTGAATTTTCTTTTGTTCCATTAATATCATTACTTTCGCTTTAATAACTTTGTTCCTTTTCAAGATGGTTGTGGCTTTTCTAAGTTCTTTTCATTTCTAAAAAACTTAGTATCAACTTTTTAGTTTCTTTCAAAAAGTTTTTAAAAAACTTAATAACCTGACCGGTTTGGCTCAGGGGATAGAGCATCGGCCTGTAGACTGAAAGGTCCCAGGTTCGATTCCGGTCAAGGGCATGTACCTTGGTTGCCGGCACATCCCCAGTGGGAGGTGTGCAGGAGGCAGCTGAACGATGTTTCTCTCTCATCAGTGTTTCTAGCTCTCTATCCCTCTCCTTTCCTCTCTGTAAAAAATCAATGAAATATAAAAAAAAAACCTTAATAAAAGAGTAACATGCAAATTGGTGTTACTCCACTACATCCCAAGCCACACCCACCAGCCAATCAGAGCGACTATATGCAAATTAACCCAACCAAGATGGCAGCCGGCAGCCATGGAGCTAGAGCAAACAGGAGGCTTCCTTGCCCTGGTGATGGAGGAAGCTGCCTGCCTAGGCCGGCTGTGGCCTCTGCTCAAGGCAACAAAGTTTCAATTATAGAAGCCATGGAGCTAGAACAAACAGGAGGCTTCCTTGCCCTGGTGATGGAAGAAGCTGTCTACCTAGGCAGGCTGTGGCCTCCACTCAAGGCAACAAAGTTTCAATTATAGAAGCCATGGAGCTAGAACAAACAGGAGGCTTCCTTGCCCTGGTGATGGAGGAAGCTGCCTGCCTAGGCAGGCTGTGGCCTCCACTCAAGGCAACAAAGTTTCAATTATAGAAGATAAATAAACCCCAGATACCTGCTTCCAGCCAGCCTCACTGGGAGCTTGGGTGGCTGGGGACTGTGGCCAGCCTGCAAACAGCCATCAGCCCCTCATTCAGGATGGCCCCACCCTCCTGGAGTGAGGGTGCCTGCTGGGGGGCTTGGCCAGCCTGCAAACAGCCATCAGTCACTCATCCAGGCTGGCCAGGCACCCCAGCAGGACCCCCTCCCTGAAGAAGATGTGGCCAGCCTGAAAATGGCCCTTAGCCCCACCCAGGTTGGCCAGGCACCCCAGCGGGGACCCCACCCTGATCTGGGACACCCTTCAGGGCAAACCAGCCAGCTCCCACCCATGTACCAGGCCTCTATCCTATACAATAAAAATGTAATATGCAAATTGACCCTAACAACAGAACAACTGGGAATAACTGGTCACTGACACACACTGACCACCAGGGGACAGATGCTCAATGCAGGTCAGTGCACTCCCACAGGGGGAGCTCTGTTCAGCCATAAGCCAGTCTGACAGCTGCCAGTACAGCAGTGGTGGTGGGAGCCTCTCCTGCCTCAGCAGCGCTAAGGATGTCCAACTGCAGCTTAGACATGCTCCCCGCTGGCAAGTGGACATCCCCCGAGGGCTTCTGGGCTGCCAGAGGGATGTCAGCTTAGGTCCAATCTCCCGGGGAGCAGGCCTAAGCCAGCAGGTAGTCATTTCCCAAGGGTCCCAGATTGTGAGAGGGCACAGGCCAGGCTGAGGGACCTCCCCCACTTCCCCCCCCCCCCCCCCCCCGTGCACAAATTTTGTGCACCGAGCCTCTAGTCTACATATATAAAAGTCAAGTGACTAGAACGCTGGAATGACCAGTTGCTATGATGAGCACTGCAGCTGGCCAACAGGCCCGATGAGGGGGAAGGGTGGCCAACCTCCCATGGCCCTTCCCCGCTGCTGGCCTGATCAGCATCTGTTGGGGCAAGCCAGCCAGACCCCACCTGTGCACGAATTTGTGCACTGGGGCTTTAGTTGATGTATATATACTGCAAAATGCACCCAGTGGAAAGTGTAGTTCTCTGTGTTTTGACAATTGTGTATACCTATGAAACCACTACCACAATCATGACATAGAACATTTAACCAGTATCATGCCAAAGACTCCGTCATGTTCCTTTGCATTCACTTTCCTAGCTGACCACATCTGGCCCAATAGTACCACTGATTGGCTTTCTATAGATTAGTTTTGCTTGTTCTGGAATTCCATATACATGGACTCACACAGTGTAAATTCTTTTGTGTCTGGGGTCTTTCCTCATTGTTTTTGTTTTATTTTTTAAATGTATTTTATTGACTTTTTACAGAGAGGAAGGGAGAGGGATAGAGAGTTAGAAACATCGATGAGAGAGAAACATTGTTCAGCTGCCTCCTGCACAACCCCACTGGGGATGTGCCCACAACCAAAGTACATGCCCCTGACTGGAATCAAACCTGAAACCCTTCAGTCCGCAGCCCGACACTCAATCAATAGAGCCAAACCGGTTAGGGCTCATTATTGTTTTTGAGACTCATCTATGTTGTGTCTAAGAGTTATTCCACTTAATTGCTGAGTAACATTCAATTTTAAGGATATATCTTAATGTTAACTATTTACTTTGTTGACATATATTTGGACTATTTTAAGTTTTTGTCTATTGTAAATAAATGTACAGTGAACTTCCCTGATAAGTCTTTGGTTGTCTTAGATTTTCATTTCTCTTGAGTAAACATCTGGGAGTGGAATTGTTAGGTGGGTAGTGTATATTAATTTATAAGAAACTTAAGCAGTTTTCTGAAGTGCTTGTGCAATTTTACATTTCCACCAACAGTTGCTTCACATTCATACCAACACTTGGCATAGTCAGTGCTTTTAGTTTTAGTAATTCTAATAGTTGTATAGGTATTTTGTTTTTTTAACTTGCATTCTTCTAATGAGTAATGATATTGAGGATTGTTTTCATGTGTTTTTTTGACTATATGTTTTATTGGGTGAAGTGTCTAGTCACATTTTTTGCTCATTGCGTTCTGAGTTGTCTTAACTGATTTATAAGATATGTCTTACATATATAGTACAGATATATGTATCTTGTAAATCAATGATATGTACACATATACCTTTTTCCCCTGAAGAAATGAGTTGTCAGCTATATGTATTACAGGTATTTTAATCAAGTATGTGAGTTGCCATTTGATTTTCCTAATTTCATTTTTTTTCAGGGTGGAGGTTTTAAATTGTTATGAAAACCAGTTTATCAATATGTTCTATGGTTTGTGCTTTTAGTGTCCTCACTGATGTACTCTTGCCTATATTTGTCTGCTTGTTCTATTATTTACTGAGAGAGGATTTATCTAATTTACTAATTAAGGATTTGTCTAATTTACTAATTAGGGATTTGTCTTCCTTTATTTCTGTCAAAATTTGCTTCACGTAGTTGAATCTGTTATTAGGTGTGTACATATGTAGAATTATGTCTGTTATGGTTGTGGGATGGGAATATCCTTTTTTATTTCAGACAATACTTCTAGTTACCTTTTTACGATATGTGTTTGGATGGTATATCATTTTTATCCTTCATTTGCCTTTTTAAAAAATACATTTTTTAAAATTGATTTCAGAGAGGAAGGGAGTTAGAAACATCAATGATGAGAGAGAATCATTGATTGGCTGCCTCCTGCATGCCCCCACTGGAGATGGAGCCCAAAACCCTGGGGCATATGCCGTGACTGGAATAGAATTGGGACCTTTCAGTCTGCAGGCCAATGCTCTATCCACTGAGCAAAACTGGCACTCCCTTCATTTGCTCTTATCCATAGTATTTTTAAAGCACATCTCTTGTAAACAACATATAGTTGAATCTTATTTTTTTCATTTAGTGTGATTATCTCTGACTCTTAATTAGAATGCTTAGTCCACTGCATTTAATGTAATTATTGCCCCCCCCCTTTATTTTGTATTGTTTTCAGAGACAAAGGAAGAGGGAGAGAGAGATAGAAACATCAGTGATGAGAGAGAATCATAGATCAGCTGCCTCCTGCACACTTCTCTACTGGGGAGCAAGCCCAAAACCCAGGCATGTGCCCTGTTTGGGAATCAAACCCTGACCTCCTGGTTCATAGGTTGAGGTTCAACCACTGAGCGTGCCAGCTGGGCTTAATTTGTTTTAAGAATTATAATTGTAGCCTAAACGGGTTTGGCTCAGTGTGGATAGAGCGTCGGCCTACGGACTGAAAGGTCCCAGGTTCGATTCTGATCAAGGGCATTATATATACCTTGGTTTCGGGCACATCCCCAGTAGGAGGTGTGCAGGAGGCAGCTGATTGATGTTTCTCTCCCATCAATGTTTCTAACTCTCTATCCCTCTCCCTACCTCTCTGTAAAAAATCAATAAAATGTATTAAAAAATTTATTATTTATAGTTGTTTGGTCATAGCTTAAAGGAAAACAGTAATATTTTAAGATGGATAGCAATCTGTATTCTACTTTGAGTACTCTTAACTCTGGTTTTCATTTGGTTTATTTTTCTAATGCTTGAAGATCCCAAGGCTTCTAACTCTTGAGAACTAGAATGTATATCCATGGAATGTAACTTGAGATGATAACATGAAAGCATCTTTTTACAGGAGGGTAATGAAAAAATACTTTTGATTTATAAATGCAAGATTAATTGCCCTGTTGTGTGTGTGTGTGTGTGTGGTGCTTTGTGTTTTGATTGGCATTTGATGACTCTGATGATCTTTTTCCCTCTGTGCAGGTGTAATGGATAGGTAACAGAGAAGCCCTCTGCACTGTATCAGGGAGGCAGAATGACTGAGTGCTTCCTGCCCCCCACCAGCAGCCCCAGTGAACATCGCAGGGTGGAGCATGGCAGTGGTCTTACTAGAACCCCCAGCTCTGAGGAAATCAGCCCTACTAAATTTCCTGGATTGTACCGGACTGGTGAGCCCTCGCCTCCCCATGACAGCCTCCATGAGCCTCCTGATATAGTGTCTGATGATGAAAAAGACTATGGAAAGAAAAAAGGAAAATTTAAGAAAAAAGAAAAAAGGAGTAAGTGCCATTTTTCTCTGTGTTTTTGATATATTTTAGATAAATGTCTACTTCAGTCATATGTACCTGGTGTCTTCTGGAAATATATCCAAAAACTTCTGATTGACATTTATTGTTCTTTATTTTTCAAGGTCTCAGTATTTGTATACTAGAGTTACATTTTAAGGTCTTTCTCACACACAAAAGAATGCTGTGCTGAATTTCCAGGAATGGTGAAGTTTTCTCATGGAAGTATCTTAAAGTAGTCATTTTCATTAATGCATAAAAAGTACATATTGGAATTTTGCCCTTATAGAATTTTACTTTTTGGTTAAGTTGTGTAGGCAATGGGGGTACATATTATTGGAATTATGACCAAGTTATTAATTTGTTTTAAGCAAATGCCATGATGCATTTGTTTATAGACACTATTCAGTAGGAAGAATGAATTGTTTAAGCATATATCTTTAGTACAGTAAAAGCAAATCAAGTGAGTTTTTTAAGTATTGTTTTATTTTGAGTTTCACAGTATTTTTCAGTTAATTTATTTTTGAGGCATAACATTCAGATAGAATGCATGGATTGTGTACAACTTGATAAATTATCACAGAACGGATACTCCTGTTTAGCTACCACAAGGGTCTGGAATGGAACATTATGAGCACCCTAGAAATTCCCTTTACTGCCCTCGCACAGGGCCTCTCCCACCCTCCCAAAGGTACTCTTCTTTCGGCATAGCTTGGTGTTGCTTGGTTTTGTACATAATTACATAAATGGAAGCAGATTTCCCTTTGTGTCTAGTTTCTGTTGCCGAGTGTTATGTTCATTAGATTCACCTGTGTTTTTTCATGTGGCAGTAATTAGTTCATTTTTTATTGATGAATTTTGTTCCATTGTGTTAATATACTAGAAATACTAGAATTTACTTATCCATTCTGTTATTGGTCATTTAGGTTGTTTTCAGTGTATGACTGTCACGAACAGTGCTTCTGTAAACATCACTGTACACGGTCATGCCTGGGAATGGGATTGCTTGCTCGCAGTCATGCTTATTACAGGTAGATCCTGTAAAACAGTTTTCCACAGTGGTGTATCAGTTTACATTCCCACCAGCAGTGTCTGAGAACTCAAGTTGCTATGCATCATGGTAGTATGACCTTAAGATTTCTGATTGGTGTGGGGTTTGTGATATATATATATTTTAAATATATTTTATTGATTTCTTACAGTGAGGAAGGGAGAGGGGTAGAGAGTTAGAAACATCGAAGAGAGAGAAACATCGATCAGCTGCCTCTTGCATACCCCCCACTGGGGATGTGCCTGCAACCAAGGTACATGTCCTTGTCTGTAATCGAACCCGGGACTCTAGAGTCCGCAGGCCAACGCTCCATCCACTGAGCCAAACCGTTCAGGGCTGTGATATTTTAATAAGAAGGGTATTTATGAAAAATTTGAATCTTTTAAATAAAATAGCTAGTAAAGTAGCTATCTAAAAAAAGAACAGGAGAGGTATAGGTATTAAAAAACAATACCAAACCAGGATAACTGATATGATATAAAGCAATTGTCAGTGTGTGTAAACTAGGGCTTCTGATGCAGGGAAGTGGATTGATGGATTCGGCCACCATCTGGAGATTAGGGAGTTTCCTGATTTTGCCCTCTACCCAAATGAGACTTCAATCTCTGATGCAGCCTTCAGAAGGAACTAAACAATGACAGGAGAGCAAAGTTTGATAGAGGACTGACTATGGCATCTAAATAGTAGTATAGTTCCTGTCATGGTTTGAACTTGACTCAATACAGGGAACAAATATAAGAAAAATCTAAGCTAAATAAAGTAAATTCAGATGACAAAAGAATGCTCTATTTTATAGGATTCTTTTTCTTAGCCCTGCATCTAGAACTTTCTTGTGTATTTGTAATACTAAAATTCCACATACTTAAACACATACAGTAAAACCACTTTTTACCACCTACTATTGAAAGACTAACTAGCTCTCTCTGTGTTGCCCTCTTGTGGTTAGGAGATGTCATTGCAACATCTCATTTTAGCTGAAAGGAAACCCAGTTTTTGCTAGGAGTGAGTACCCAGGAGGGATTGGCCAAGATGTGAAAAGGTAGGTAGCTAGTGCCAGGTGTAATTTTTTGTCCTGTATTCAAAAAGCACATGAACAGTTTGACATTAAACAAACGTATAAGTTATACTCCCTGCATTTCTTTGGCAGCTGAAGGCTATGCTGCCTTTCAGGAGGATAGCTCTGGAGATGAAGCTGAAAGTCCTTCCAAAATGAAGAGATCCAAGGGAATCCATGTTTTCAAGAAGCCCAGCTTTTCTAAAAAGAAAGAGAAGGATTTTAAAATAAAAGAGAAACCCAAAGAGGAAAAACATAAAGAAGAAAAGCACAAAGAAGAAAAACATAAGGAGAAGAAGTCAAAAGACTTGACAGCAGCTGACGTTGTTAAGCAGTGGAAGGAAAAGAAGAAAAAGAAGAAGCCAGTTCAGGAGCCAGAGGCGCCTCAGATTGATGTTCCAAATCTTAAACCCATTTTTGGAATTCCTTTGGCTGATGCAGCAGAGAGGACCATGATGTATGATGGCATTCAACTGCCGGCAGTTTTCCGTGAATGTGTAGATTATGTAGAGAAGTATGGCATGAAGTGTGAAGGCATCTACAGAGTTTCAGGTATTGGGGACACATTGGTGGTTTTTAAAAATTAGCTTCATTTTCATTTTTTTGTTTGTATATTTTTCTTAAATTTACTGGGGTGACATTGGTTAATAAAAGCATATAGGTTTCAACCGTACAATTCTATGATATATCATCTGTGTATTGCATCCATTTTTTCAAAGGAAGGACAAATATTAATTGTGAGGGAAATTGTGACATTCATTTCCTTGGTTCTTCCATTTGAAAAAAATCCCTCACAGTGTGTATGTGTGTGTGTGTGTGTGTTGTGTATTTTGGCAGTTTGATTTTTTTGTGATACTCCTTTTCATTAGGAGGATTTACACACATGAGTTGATCATAGCTTGCAGCAGCCTGGAATGAGTTAGTAATACATTTAGAATATATTAAGAAATTAGACTTAGTTTTCCCCTTTAATTGGTTCATACACATTTCTAGAAAGGTAGACTTGATATTTAAGTGTTGTTGAAAAAGCGCAGGCATTTTTTTAAATTGGGGAAACCCTTTACATGATCTCATAGATAACCTACCATGTAAGAGTACTACTTTATAGAAAAAAAACAAATTAAAAATTGAATATGACTTATAACTCCTTAGCAACATAAAAATAAGCATTTAAATAAGTTTAAAAATTTGACTTTTAAGAATAATTTATGATGAATTGATTTTTAAAGAATTAAACAGTATTAAAATAAGCTGCTTCGCTCACATGGTTTTGGTAGAAATGAAAAAACCTTCGGTTTTGGTGAAAGTTTCTCTGAAGAATTTCTATAGCTTTGTTCAAAAAATTGTCTTTTGTCTTTGACCTATTTTTGATGTCTGTGTTCTTTGGGGGAGATAGAGTTGTAGAACCCTTCATTTTGTATATCAAAGCATTCACATTGGGCCATCCCCATGGACTCCTGGAGGTAGAGCTCCTGCTCTGATCAATTTGTTATTTACCTTTTTTTACACTCTGGTAGTATGCTGCAGTCAACACGTTGTACTACAGTTTAAGGCTGTGACTTCTTTTTGTTTTTTGTTTTAATGCTAATACTGTTTTTTGCTGGAGATTTTTGATTCTAACTCATATATAAGTTCCAGTTTTAAAATTTAAGATACAATAATATTTTGTATGTGCTCTTTCTCTACCTGGAATACTTTATTTGAAGTGTCCAATTTTTAAGAGGAAAATATTTAAGCAAACGGGTTATTTTCTAACTTTTCTGCCTCAAAATAAAGATTATACAAAAATGAGATTCATAATACTTTCAACTGTGGAGTGACTGATTTTATTTTGTCAGTGCTAGATAAGGTACACATTGATTATAATGCCATTAAAAGGTGTTCACATAAAATAAGGAATGCCAAAGCCCAGATGTCAGTGCTGTACGTTAAAATGCTGTTTAGACTAGGTGACACTTTAGTATTCGCATTTACCATTACAGTTGCTCAGCCTTAAGTTGTTCTTGTTTCTGATAATTAGCCCAAAGGCTTAAGTATTAAAAAACAACAGAAAGCTACTTTATACTCTTATGAGCAGTAACTGTTACATGTTACTTAAATACAGATTGAATTTAAGACTTAAAAAATTTATGTAATGTTTGAAAAACATTCATTTTGTGTGTCAGTGTTTCTTTCAGTCCAGTAAGAAAAGCAAAACCCAAATTTTAGAAACCCAAATTTTACCTTTTTTTGGTTCCAGCTCTGTTCCATATTAAGAAAATATGTAAAGAATTAAAACTTAAAAATAAAAATCAGGTGGGAATTATTTAATGGAGAATTTTCAAAGAATTTGTTTTGATAGTGAATTCACTGTTTGCATTTTACATGTAAAAATTGGAACATGCTTTTATATACCGAGTTGTCATTTTCTGTGGCCAGTCTTATGACTAGTTAGAAAAAGCAGTTGGCTGCCCATGTAGAGCAAGACTTTATGCTTAGATCGTAGTTTAGTTTTTGCCTGAATTTTTACCTGCCTATCTTTAACTTTCAAAATAATATTTTCCTGAGTTGATTGGCTATTTGTTTAAAATGTCCGTGATTGCTGTGACTCTTTTTCGGAATATTGAGTTTCTATTATCATTTAACTTTTGGTAAAATTCACCCTTCAGTTATAATTTCCCTATTATCTTGCTTACAGAGGAATTGTGTGAACCTTGTATAGATAAATACTTTATAATTAGAGATTTGTCATTGTCAGATTGGCTTTTCTCATATGTCCCCCCAAGGGGTGGGCACAAGAGTAAATAAAGCTGTTTGATTTTTCTTCTTCTCGATATTCTCTTTTTCTCTGAATTTGAATGTTTTAAGGAATTAAATCAAAGGTGGATGAGCTGAAAGCAGCCTATGACAGAGAGGAGTCTCCAAATCTGGAAGAGTATGAGCCTAACACTGTAGCCAGTTTGCTGAAGCAGTATTTGCGAGATCTTCCGGAAAATCTGCTTACCAAAGAGCTTATGCCTCGCTTTGAAGAGGCTTGTGGGAGGAGCACAGAGAGTGAGAAAGTGCAGGAATTCCAACGCTTACTGAAAGAACTGCCAGAATGTAACTTTCTTCTGATTTCCTGGCTGATCGTGCACATGGACCATGTTATTGCGAAAGAACTGGAAACAAAAATGAATATACAGAACATTTCTATAGTGCTCAGCCCAACTGTTCAGGTACATGTGCCATGGGGATTGGGGGAACATTTTCATTGCTGAGTTGCATACAAGCAATTAACCAGCAAAAGTAGATAATGGTTTAGCCTGAATATTATTATTTTTTTCTTTTACAATGTAGACAAGAGGATGATGAATGTATTTTCCCATTCGCCTGTAGCTATGTAATGTGAATATTGTAGTCTTTGGTGTGGGTTTATAAACCAGTTCCTGATAATGGTGGTCTGTCATTAGAAGAAGAGGAACCCATGTTACCTGTAATTACAGAGTTTATCCAGAGAATTTCAACTATTTCTGCAAATAGCATTATTGCTTAATTATATCACACACACATATCAGACTCATGCACGAAAGGATCTAGCATTTGCTTGGTTAGGGATTTAAGCTGAGGATTCCATTCATAAAGATAGGTCCTATAGAAGCATTTCATAGATTCTTAATCTGGGAAGATTTCAGGGACTTGGGTAGTGTGTTAATTGGTATCTCTTTATAACAAAAATACTTGGCCTTCATTTGTTGCTGCTCACTTGGTGTTGGCATAGAGGATGTGTTTTCCTTTAATTAGAGTTATTGATATTTTACTCAGGTCAAATACAGATGACAAAAAAATCAGATAATGTTTATATTTTTTATTTTAAGTCTTTTGGGCCAATATACTGTATTATTATTAGTCATTGTCTAAGTACACTGTATGAGTGTATTTTCTTTTACTAAAGATTCTTTTATTGCTCATTGATTATGCTTTGGAAGCAAAATGTTTCTCAGATTTCAATGTTATTCTTAGAATTTCAGAACTTGGTAAATATTACATTGTTATTTAATATTACTATGATAAGGATGATAGTATCATAGAAGATTCAAGTGTGCTGTAGGAGTAAGTTTTAGGTAGAAAGTAATTTCTTACTAGCTTTTCAGCCAATCTCATGTCTTGATCTTACATATGAAACATCATATTTAATGTAAATGTGCCCAGATGGTACTGTTTCTGGAGGTCTCAAACTCTCAGTCCAGCTTTACAACTGCAAGTGTTCTTACTTTCTTCATATTCTTCAATAGATCCGGATGTGTGTGTTAAAAGGTCTCAAAATAACTTAAAAGAAAGAAGATTTTTTAAAAATCAGTTAATAATATAGTGCTAAGAAGAAATAAATTGGTTATCAGCTTCTGTATCCTTTTCTTTCCAGTTCCTAATGGTGATTAAGTACAGACTTAAGTCATATTTTTTCCATTTCTTCTTTAAATTGTCCGCTAATTAGCAAAGCATGTCTAGTCACTATCAGGGAGAATTTTCGTTCTCTTGTCCAGGATTAAAGGATGCACATGTAATAGATACAAATTAAATGAAACAAACGATGTTAATAGTTTCCTTGCAAATCCTTTTCTTCCCTTTTTCCCCTTAGATTAGCAATCGTGTCCTGTATGTGTTCTTCACACATGTGCAGGAGCTCTTTGGAAATGTGATACTAAAGCAAGTGACAAAACCTCTTCGCTGGTCTAATATGGCCACCATGCCCACACTGCCAGAGACCCAGGAGAGCATCAAGGAGGAGATCAGAAGACAGGTGTGTGAGCTCAGCCTGTGCTTCAGCCCTGAGAGCCTGCCTGTGCTCTGACCATTTTGGAGACTGATGATGAACTGTTGCTCATAGAGTACTTTTTAAAGTACGTCTGGAGTTATGTTAGGCATGTGTTATGGAGATAAGTCACTATCATAGAGAGAGCTCTCTTTAAATTCTTGCTCTGCTTCTAATTGACAGATTTTAGGCAAATTGCTTAACCTCTTTAAGCTTCAGTTATCTCATTTTAAAATGGGGCCTCTCATAATTTGATGTGAAGATGACAATAAATGAAATAATGCATTAAAGATGCTCAGCATGGTTCTGGGAATGTCTTAAGCAGTCTAAAAATGTTAACTTATCCAGATAAGATTGCTGTTATTAACCATATATTAAATACTAGAGGCACAGTGCCCACAGCTGGCCCCACCCCCCACTGCCATGCACCTCTGGTTCCCGTTCACCATCCGGTGATTGGTGCCTGATGGGCAGGGGAAGGAACGGAGAGGTTGGCTGTTCCCGACCGCTCGCCAGCCCCACCCCCGCAGTGGGTGGCCATCAGGTGATCAGAGTCGGCTGGCCAGGGAAAGGGACCAAGAGGAGGTCAGTGCGCCTCATAGTGACTGGTCCAGTGGTCATTCTGCTGTTAGAGTCAATTTGCATATTACTCTTGTATTATATAGATAGAGGCCTGGTGCATGGGAGGGGCCTGCCCTGAAGGGGGCCCTGGATTAGGGTGGTGGTCCCCGCTGGGATGGGGCTGGCCTGCCTGAGGGGCCTCCGGGAGTTTGCAGGCCAGCCATGCTCCCCATCGGGGGGTTGGTCTTTGCTGGGGGAGGGGCTGTCCTGGGTGAGGGGCTGTGGGCGGTTTGCAGGCTGGCCACGCCCCAGGCTTTGTCAGGAAGGATGTCTGGAAGACATCTGGTCTGATTAGCGTATTACCTTTTTATTAGTATAGATAAGAATATTGACATCTATACTAATAAAAGGGTAATATGCTAATCAGACCAGATGTCTTCCGGATAACCTTCCGGACGTCCTTCTGGACAAAGCTACAGCAGCTGTGAGGGCTGAGGCGCGGCTGCAAAAGGCCCAGGCTGGCAATGGCGGCAGCAGCGGGGTAATGGGGGCAGCACCTTCCCCTGATCCTCCAGGTCGCCTCCCCCAGAGGGAGGCCAGACTGCAGCTTAGGGTAGGGGCTGAGGCAGAGGCTGTTAGGGGCAGTTAGGGGCGATCAGGCCAGCAGGAGGGCAAGGAAGGAGCGATCAGGCTGGCAGGGGAACAAGTTAGGGTTGATCAGGCAGGCAGGCAGACGCAGTTAGCCTAAACTGGCAGTTGGACATCCCCCGAGGGGTCCCAGATTGGAGAGGGTGCAGGCTGGACTGAGGGACCTCCCTAGCCCTCCTTTTTCCCTCCCCCCCTCCATACACGAATTTTGTGCACCAGGCCTCTAGTTATAAATAACTTACTCTATGTCACAGGGTTACTAAGCTATAGAACCAGGACTTGACCCCATAACCTGTGCTTTCCCACTTGCTACTTCGATAAAAGAAAACAGCGCCATTTGGTTATATGTGTGTGCTTGGCAAGCTAAGAAACTCAGGACTAAATAAGAAACATACATTTTATTTTATTATTATTACATCTTTTATTTGCATACACATTATCAAATCCTTGCTTCTTTCAGTTTTTAGTAGTGGATGATGTGTTGGGGGAAGGAATGTAAATGAACTACTATCGAGCTAATGTAAATAATAAGAACCCAATGCCTTGGCAAAACAAAGAAGAATGATTTTTTAGTCATATCCTTAAAAATTAATTCGTGCTGCTACTTTGTTCTTTTAATGATTAAAAAATAGTGGTGCCCTGGCCTGGTAGCACTATCCTGTACACCAGAAAGGTTGCAGGTTCAATCCCCAGTCAGGACACACATCGAGGTTGTGGGTTGGACCTCCCCTGCATCAGGACACCCACAGGAGGCAACCAGTCAATGTTTCTCTCTTACATTGATGTTTATCTCTTTTTCCCTCCCTCTCTCTCAAATCAGTAAACATCCCCTCAGGTGAGAATTTAAAAAAGAGAGAAAAGAAAACAGTTGATTCTACATCTTTAGGAATTCCATGGTTTTATTTTAAGGTGATAGGATATGAATGATCAGAAGTGTGTGATTTATTGTTTTTTTAGGAGTTTCTTTTGAATTGTTTACATCGAGATCTGCAGGGTGGGATAAAGGATTTATCTAAAGAAGAGAGATTATGGGAAGTTCAAAGAATTTTGACAGCCCTCAAAAGAAAACTGAGAGAAGCTAAAAGACAAGTGAGTACATTTATTATTTGTGGTACATTATGTTTATAATAAAATATAAAAAGAATGTGCTAGGATCTTTCATATACTCTTTTATTTCTTTTAGAAATATAATATACTAGGGGCCCGGTGCACAAAAATTTGTGCACTCGGGGAGGAGGGAGTCCCTCAGCCCGGCCTGTGCCCTCTCACAGTCTGGGACCCCTCAGTGGATGTCCTATGATGGCCCCAGTCTGCCAGGCGCCTTTTGTGTGTGTGTGTGTGTGTGT
>PVJC01008848.1:0-37893 GCA_004026665.1 Murina feae | reverse complement strand
ATTTTGAGATATCTTTCCCATCCCCCAATTTTCTCAACATTTCTGCTCTGGCCCTTTTGCATCTCTTCCATGCTTGGTTTCCTGACCCCTGCTTTCTAAGAAGGACACCACTAATATTGAAACATGAGGATACATGAAACTTGCCAGCCTGTGTAAACACCAAAAAGTCAGTATACATCCAAAAGCTCAACATGTAGTGATTTCAAGCCCAAAATCTGCTTAAAAGCACCACAAAGAAGAGATAGGACATTTACTTAATGTTCTAAACCAATCACTGCTGTTATCTGTCAGAACCTACCAAAAGCATGAGGTTCCTATATCAAACTGAGCTTTCCTATAGCACTGAACAGCTTTACATACAATGGCCCTAACATTAAAACCTTTTCCAAATAAAGGAAAACCTATGTCATGAACCACAGGGGAAGGGAAAAAAATAACTTTCAAATGCAGATTTTCATCCTGTCTTCAGTAAGTGTTAAGTTCTTTAGTCAGTGGTAAATTTTAATCATCTCAAATAAGAGTAGCACTACAACGGTTAACCCTTTGGAAAACAGGACTGTAGACGCTCCTTCAATCACTAAATAGCAAGCAAATGCTTCTTATATCTAACTCAGGGTTCTTCGAAGTTGAACCTTTCTCCCTTTTCTGTCGAAAGAAACAAATAATTAATTGATCACCACCTGCTGTGAATTTTAATATTCTTTAAAATTATTGTTAAATCCAGTCTTCCATACAAGAAATTCTCAAGAACCCTCAATACAGCCTGGAATAAGATGACAGTGTAATAAGAAATTACAACTTCCTTATCTTTTTCTTCTTGAGGATGACTAATTCCAATTACTTGCACCTTCTTATCAGACTGTATTTTTCCCTTGCTATAGAACAGCAAACCAAGCAAAGGTGTTCGAGAAGTTTATAAAAACAAGCAAGAGGAGAGGATAGATTCATCTGCTCTGAAAGATGCTCAAAAGTTAGAGGAGTATGACAGCCTGAAGCACAACCCAGCAATGTTCACCTCGTCTCTTCTTGTTCCCTACCATCCCCAGTTTTCTATCACAGCTGTTCTCATTGGTTTGCCATGCAGTTCAGAGAAGAGGCCCAGTTCATCGGACACAGGGAAAGATGGCCCTTGGAATCATGTATTCACCCGAAATGACCTACATTACTGAGGCCAAATCTGGCCAGGTGAATGCTGAAGGGGTCACCTGGACTAAAAGTCCAAATCCTGTTGCTACAACTTCTGACTGTGGTAAACAACTGAGAGCTGAGTACATATGCACTTTAAAAAGGAGAGATTATACAGTTTAGCAGTGTGCCAGGTAAAAGACAGAAAGTGAGATAAGACCTGAGACAGACCTCGGAAGGATAAAGGACACAGAACAGTAGGCTTCAGGAAACTACAAGCCCAGCCGGCATGGCTCAGTGGTAGAGTGTCAACCTATGAACCAAGAGGTCAGGCTTCTATTCCAGTCAGAGCACATGCCCGCGTTGCAGGCTCAATCCCCAGGGGCATGCAGGAGGCAGCCCATCGGTGGTTCTCTCTCATCACCGATGTTTCTCTCTCTCTCTCCCTCTCCCTTCCTCTCTGAAATCAGTAAAAAAATATATTTTAAAAGAAACTATAAAAATTAAAGTTGCCCTTTCCCTGGTTATTATGCATGAGACTATCTGGTGTTGCTCCAAATCATAAGGTTGTTAGCCGGCATTTTATCCCAAGCAGCTTATGAGGCATTGATTTATTAGACAAGATAATGTCAGGGAAGCTTGACCTTTGCAACTAAAACCAATCTTGGAACATTATGCAAAGGTACATGCAGCTCCTCATACTGTTTTCTTTTTAACGGATCATAAATGTCAAAATCCTTCCACAAAGCTGACCACTTCTAGGTATAGTTGGACTCTCCCTTCCTCACCCCAATATTTTAGCTCCAGTTATAGCAATGATTCAACCTATTATAATTTCTTCTTTATATCCCTGTCATCCTCAATAAACTCACTTCTATGAGAGCAGAGATGTGTCTTATTTCTTCCATATTCTCATCATTTGGCAGAGGGTCTGGCACATAATAAGTACTCAGTAAATAAACGCCTACTTTACATTTAAATTTTCTTTCTGATGGTTTCATATTGCAAGATTTTCATTTGAAACTAGCAAAGAACTGCACACCTATTAGAATTACTAACAACAGCAACAATACAGAAAACCCCTGACAATTCCAAATGCTGACTAGAACAACGAAAAACCAGAAATCTCATAAATTATTGGCGGAAATGCAAAATGGTATAGCTATTTCAAAAAAACACAAAACACAACACAACAATTTGGGAGTTACTTATAAAATTAAACAAATACTGTTACAATGTAGCAATCCCACTCCTAAGTATTTACCTAAGAAATATAAAAATACATGTCCAGCAGCTACCTCACTGCGATCTATTGAAAGTTGAAAGTCAGCCCTCAACACGAGGGTTCGTAGATTTAAAAAAAAAACAAAAAAGAAAAAAATAGAAAAAGGAAAAACAAAACAAAACACAAGTCCATACAAAAACCTGTACACAAATGTTTATAACAGCTTTAGAAAACAACTTTATTCATTATTTCCAAAAATGAGAAACTACCCAAATGTCAATGAACTGATGAATGGGTAAACAAATTATGGTACATCCATATAATAGAATATTATTCAGCAATAAAAAGAAACAAAGTACTAATATGTGCTGTGCCATGAATGTACCTTGAAAACACTATGATAAGTGAAAGAAGCCAGTCACAAAGAATCTCATATATAATTCCAATTATGTGAACTAGAGGCCCAGTGCACGAATTCATGCATGGGTGGGGTTTGGCCAGCCAGCCCCAATGGGGGTCAATTGGGCCGGGCTGGCGGAGGAAAGGGGATGCAGGAGGTTGGCCAGTCAGTCCCATCCCTACTGTGGGGAGGGGGGACATTAGGGGGGAAACCGGCCATGGGAGAAGGGCTGTGGGCAGTTGGCTGGCTGGCCCCACCCGTTTTGGATGGGGCCAGTAGGGGGAGGGGCTGCCCTCCAATCTGGCCTGTTGGCCAGCCACAGTGAGCATCATAGTGACCAGTCGTTCTGGTCGTTCCGGTCATTCTGTCATTCTGGTGTTCCAGTCGTTTGGCTTTTATATATATAAATGTCCAGAATAGGCAACTTACCCATAGAGACAGAAAGTAGATTCGTCATTGTCTAGGGCTGGGGAAGTCAGGACGAAATGGAGGTTGACTGCTAACAGGCATAGGGTTTCTTTCAGGACGATGAAAATGTTCTAGAATTAGATAGTGATGATCGAACATAATTTTGTAAATGTACTAAAAGCTATTGCACTGTATACTTTAAAAGGGTGATCCCATCTAAAGTATACAGTGCATAATTCACACCTTGATATGTGAATTATATCTCAACTAGAGGCCTGGTGCATGACATCTGTGCACTGGGGGAGGTGGGGGGGCAGGGTTCCCTCAGCCAGGCCTGCACCCTTTCACAGTTTGGGAGCCCTAGGGGGATGTCCGACTGATAGCTTAGGCCTGCTCCTTAGTGTTGCCACAGAGTCAGGAGAGGCTCCCACCACTGCCGCTGCGCTCGCCAGCCATGAGCCCAGCTTGTGGTTGAGTGGCACTCCCCCCGTGGGAATGCACTGACCACCAGGGGGCAGCTCCTGCGTTGAGCATCTGCCCCCTGGTGGTCAGTGCACGTCACAGTAACCAGTCATTCTGCCATTTGGCCAATTTCATATTACCCTTTTATTATATAGGATTATTATATAGGATAAAGCTATTATTTCTTTAATCCTACCAGATGGCTGTACCGATTTTTCGGTAATTTCCGAATCTGATGCTATACCGCTTTGCCTAGATACTTTGCCTAGTACGTGAAAAAAATGAGTCGCAAACTAAAAATAACCAACCAATCGTGGTCAAACCTCATGGTTAGCCATTGCAAATGTCTGCCCCCATGTGTTTGAATTGTCTTTGTGTGGTTTAAGGGACAGTTAGGTTCAGGGCCTCAGGTCTGGTAGGGTTAAAGTGCTTTTCTAAGGTGTTAGCATGAACTATCACATCATCTGCATTATCACCTGTCTACTTTAGGCATAGGACATAACATCAAAGAACCTTCTTGAACTATGACTCAAGGATGGCAAAGTCTTGACTTCAACTGTTCCATTCAGGAGCCACTAAAGGATCCAGCCACTAACTACACCTAACCCAGAGAGTAGTAAAGCTCGAAAGACAACCTTAATGCCAAATAACTAATGCCATCCACTGTCACACATGTCATTTACGTTTCTGTGAGTGCCTTCAATGCTCCCCTGAGAGTTATAAGCAGTCATTGGCCGTATTACCCATAAACAGCATCTTCTCATGTCGCCCATTGTTTCCGATGAGTTTTTTTAAATCCCACAGATTCTTGTCTTACAGAGCGGTACTGTGTCCTTCAGAGGCCCGACCCATCCCATTTATAACCATGACACATTTTAAGAATGATGTGCTCCAGCATCTACGTAGGAGCATTACTAGACCATAAGAGATACCTATATGCATAAACACCAAACTCTGCCCTATCCCTGTTCATCTCCATGGCTGTTTGACTCAAATGGTTAGGTGAGGAGAGAGATACACAGCACAATTCACAGATTCACCAGTATTTGATGGGTACTATGATGTGTCTGCTGAGGCTCCCTGTTATCCTCTATGATCCTTGTATTTAAAAACTGAGCAGCAAAACACAACTGATTTTATGCAAACAGTCCTCCAGCAATGAAAGCAATAAAGCAACAACAATGTGCCCATTCGGACTGAGCTCTTCCCCGTTTGAGAGACCAACAGACAATGCCATGCCCAGAAGACACACAGGTTAACAGCTATGGACTGTAGCTCTTCACAGTCCCCCCCTGGCCACCACTGAAGAGATCACAAATGTGTACGTGTATCTATGTTTAAGCAGGGAACCTGGTGAGTACCAAAAAACAAAATGCACTCCAAGTTGATGGACTGGGACCAGAGGTTGAGCATCAACCCATGAACCAGGGGAGGTCACGGTTCGATTCCTGGTCAGGGTACATGCTCAGGTTGAGGGCTCAACCCCAGTAGGGGGCATGCAGGAGGCAGCCCTTGGATAATTCTCTCTCAGCATTGGTGTTTCTAATTCTGTCTCCTTTTCTTCCCTTTCCTCTCTCTGAAATCAATTTTTTAAAAAGAATATTAAGGAAAATAAAATGCAAAGCATCTGCATTTTATTAAAACAGTTGGTATTTGGGAGGTTAAAAAATTTTACTTCAAAATGAAGCCTGTGTCATTTTGGAAATGTTACATTAAAGGTACTTTACAGATCAGACAGTAAAGCAAAATGTAATAGTTTAGATTATGGGAAGTTCAATCACCATTTTTAAAAAATGTCTGTAGCACAGAGTACTTTCTAGAAGAACATCTTTCTTTAATACTTTCAAGTCTTGGTGCTAACAAAATTTTGCCAAGTGTGCCAAAGGCTGTTTTTACTCTTTCTTCATTTATGCCTCATATATTTTGGGGGAACTCTAATATGCCAGGCCATTAAAGATTAAAAAGTTAAGTGACGCACGGACTCTGTCCACAAGAAGCCAGCTGTCTGGTTTATAGCTAATTACTACATAATGCAGGAAATGCAACGACAGCGCCGTGTGCTCAGAACTATGGGAGCACAAAAACGGGGAGATCAAAGGCTTCCAGAAAGGGAAGGCCAGGGCACAGAGACCTGCATGGGTGCTGAGGCCCCACTTCCTCAAAAAATTGGTAAGGACCCAATAAGAAATTCTACAAAGGAGAGACAGGCTATAGGCTACAAATAGATACGGCTTAATCTGTAAAATACTATTAACATTAAGGATGTGGCTTAGCAAACCCTCTCTCCAGAACCAATCATGTATAGATAATATTCTACTGCAAGAGAGTCCAACTTTCTTTTTAAAACTCTGTGTGTGTGTGTGTGTGTGTGTGGCTTTAAATCTTTCCCCTGGTATTCAGTTTTGAGGATCTAGAGGGAAATAGTATCATTATCTATTAGAGTCAGATCTGTAAATATTCACTTTCCAGCATACTAATCTAATTTCCTCATATTACTTGTTATTTATAAAGAGTCCTTCGCATCTCACAAAGCATTTTCATTCACATCCTTGCTCATCTGAACCTCATTAAGGTCTTCTTTTTAGCTTTACTTGGCATGCCCTATCCACCTCAACACATCCCGGAACCTTTCTCCTCTTAGGAAATCAACAACAGGCTGTCAAAATTCTTGGAATTAAGTAATAGTAGAACAGATCGATACTGGCTGTGTGCCCAGTACTGATTTAAGCACTTTACATGTTTTATCTCATTTCCCCTCTCACAAAAGCCTATGGAAATAAATACTATTATTATCCCATTTTACACATGAGAAAACTGAGGCTCAAAGATAACACACAAGAAGTATCCAAGACAGGAGTCACCCAGGCAATTCAGAGCCTTAAAACCATTGTGTTCATCTGCCCCTAGGATAAGAATCATTCCTAGTTAACAATTCTCATTTCTGTTACTATCTAACCATTATTTTTCTACTCATCCTGGTGTGTTGGGGGTGTGAAAGAGAAATGTACCTTCTTATACTATTGTTTCTTATTTGGTAAGTTGAATTCCCAGGGACAATGGAAAGGAAAGCAAAAAGGAAAATAATTATAAAGCGTGGGGTTTTTTGGGTGGTTTTTTTTTAGTCTGTAATTTTAAATCTCTCTCACACACACATACCTATTAAAAAGACTAACCAAAACCAAACCAAAACAAAACAACAACAAAAAAACAACCACCCTTTTTTTCTTCTTAACTTCAATTGGTGTGTCAAACCCTATATGGGGGAAACAGTTTACTTAAGTTAAAAACTTAACAAAGTAATTTCCTCATAAAAAGTAAATAAAGTAGGACCTCTTATTTAAAGGTTCTTAAACTGATTCAATTGACAAAAATGAATTTTATTCCCAAAGTGTTATGGAAACACGTATTGCCTGAAGAGTGCAGTACCAAAGTAAGAAAATTTACACACACACACACAAATACAGCCATTCCCCTTATCCATGGTTTCACCTTTGGCAGTTTGTTACCCACAGTCAACCGCGGCCCAAAAATATTAAATGGAAAATTCCAGAAATAAACAATTCATACGTTTTAAATTGCTCACTGTCCCGAGTAGTGTGATGAAACCTTGTGCTACCCTACTCCATCCCGCCAAGGGCATGAATCATCCCTTTGTCCAGTGTTACCTGCGCCGTATATGCTACCTCACTAAGCAGCCGTTTTGGTTATCAGACGGACTGTCTTGGTATCACAGGGCTCGTGTTCAAGTCGTCCTTATTTCACTCACTAATGGCCCTAAAGCGGAAGAGTAATGATGCTGGCAATGCAGATATATGACACAGAAGTTGGAAAGGGTTTCCTTTAAGTGAAAAGGTGAGTATAGAAGAGCAAGACCTTTTAAGAGAAAGACTACATTCACACAACCTTTATTACAACATATTGTAATAATTGTTCTGTTTTGTTATTGCTAACCTCTTACTGTGCCTAATTCATAAATTAAACTTTATCATAGGTATGTATGTATAAGGAAACAAGCATTGGTACTATCCGCAGCTTCAGTCATCCACTGGGGGTCTTGAAACATATACCTCGTGTATAGGGGGGATTACTATAAGTTTATAAACATAAATGCATAGTATTCCTCTCTCCATGGGCTCTGCTATCTATAGGGTATATTATGTCTTATGGAGGAAGAGCAAAATACAAGCAAGCAGACTGGCAGTGTTGTGGTTATATTCTCATTCAATGACACTGTAGTATATATACAATATTCTAAAAGCAGACTCAAAAATGGAATTTCAATAAAGTATTTGAGGAAGGAAAAAGGAAAGAAAAGCCAAGAAAAAATGAAAAAGAAAAAGCAGACAGAACTTTGTATTTGTTCAACTGTATACACAAGATAATCAGTCTTTTCTCAGGAATGACCAGCGGTAGCCAGAGTTCAAATGCTGTGCTGCCCTGCAGTAAAATTTTAAAGTAAAATTTCATAAATCAGAGCACATCATAAGCACCCAAATTTTAATAGAATTGGACTGGTTAACCTCCCTGTCGATCAGTTTTCTCATATGAAAAATGTGGATGATAATATTCTCCTTATATGGATGTTAAGAAGATAGTATTTGTAAAGCGCCAAATAAGCATTAAGAAAATAAACAAATGAACGCCATCCTCCTCCGTCGGCACGCAGGAAAGCGACACATTCCATGGTATGGACGGTCAGCATGAACCTCAATTCTGTTTTCATGAAGTAGTAAGGAACCAACATAAAGTCAGGCATAATTTACAGGGGGCAACTATGGGATTGTGAAAAAGGCAAGTGGCAAATAAGTTGCATTCAAGTAAGTGGCACTGGATATATATGTTGGCATGTGAAAAATCTACAGCAATTATTTTGAAATAATAGAAAATAGGAAATTTGTTGAAGGCCAAAAGAAATGAGGCAAAATTTCACACACACACACACGTACACACACTACATATACATTATAAGGAGTAATACCTCAACTTTTGAGCACTCTGTAGTCACTTGGAAAAACTATAGGTATGAACAAAACTTCAAGGGATATAGAGGGCTTTTAAGTATACTTTTCATTTGAATAATTTTATGATTTTGTTGACAACTCATCTATTCTATATAAGAGCAATTTTATTTAAAATGTGAAAGAATATCTGGGAATAACAAATGAGAATATGTAAAATGCTTTTGTCAACTAAAGAAAGCACCACACAAAATTAATAGAAAAACTGGCACTACAATATATACACTTAGCCATTTCTGGAAAGCATTTGTTGTTCAAAATACCTGACAATTTTAGAAAGTTTGATGAAACGGCCTACCTACTGGAAGCAAGGCTCACTCTAGCACCAGCATGTCAAATTCAAAGGCTAACATGGGCCCAATAAACAGGGCATGAGGCCTGCAGACAGAGTTGCTCTAGGAGATAGTTTATGAAGCATACAAGAAAACACTTACATTCCTCTTCTAATTATATATTGTATCTCTCTATATGTTTATTAATGATGGCATGCTAATAAAGAGTACAGATTTATACATAAATGTGAGAAATGAAACAGAAGCCACAAGTTATCAGACTATACCATTACTTTCAGTACAGATAAACTGTGCCAAATCATGACATAAAACACAAATTAAGATCAAATTGTTTTGATCTTAAGACCCATTTATTCTAAGATAAGACTAAATACATGCATGAGACTAATATAAATATATATATATATACACACACACACACATATATATATGTGTATGTATGTATATATTTGTACTAGAGTAAGCCTTTGCTTCCAGTACGTAGGATGTTCATCAAATTTTCTAAAGTTGTCAGGTTTTGGTTTTTTTAATATATTTTATTGATTTTTTACAGAGAGAGAAAGGGAGAGGGATAGAGAGGTAGAAACACCAATGAGAGAGATACATTGATCAGCTGCCTCCCGCACACCTCCCACTGGGGATGTGTCCGCAACCAGAGTACATGTCCTTGACCATAATCGAACCTGGGAACCTTCAGTCCGCAGGCCAACGCTCTATCCACTGAGCCAAACCAGTTAGGGCTGTCAGGTATTTTGAACAACAAATACTTTCCAGAAATGGCTAAGTGTATATATTGTAGTGCCAGTTTTTCTATTAATTTTGTGTGGTGCTTTCTTTAGTTGACAAAAGCATTTTACATATTCTCATTTGTTATTCCCAGATATCCTTTCACATACCACATATTCTTTCACTTTCATACATGTGTGTGTGTGTGTGTGTGTGTGTATATATATATATATATATAGAGAGAGAGAGAGAGAGAGAGAGAGAGAGAGAGAGAGGACAATTGATATGTGGCTAAAATGAATTGAGACATGTAGGTGTAAAATACAGTGGATTTCAAAGACAGTTCAATAAAAATGTAAAATGTCTCCATAATTTTTATATTGATTGCATGTTGAAATGATATTCTGTATATTGTAGGTTGAATAAAATATATTATTAAAATTAATTTCACCTTTCTTTTTACTTTTTAAATGTGCTACTAGAAAATTTTAAATTATCCTGTGTCTTGCAGTTCATTTCTACTGAACAATGGTGCTACAGATGAATAAATTTAATGGGAACTCAGCCTGAATTCCTGTGTTCCAAGTTGAGACTACTGACTATTCCAGCAGAAACCAATTTGACAAATTTAACCAATCCAGGCCCAAACTTAGCTTACTAATTTCTATCCTAAAACCACCCTGTGACTAAGCTCAGCCTCCAAAATTTTAAATACTCTTAACTTCCCTCCTTCTAAGAATACCCTTCTGAAATTCTGTCAAGGTGGTGTGCTTACTGAGCAAGTTCAGGAAACCTAGCTTTGTATAATCAATCAACAGATCCCTCTGGTAGTCTTGGTACAGAACTTTCACAGTCAATAAATAAGAGTTGTAAAAAATGCAGTAAGTTGTGTTGAGGATGCATAACAAAAAGAGTTAGAAAAAATAATATAAACATTGTTATGTCTAGTGATTTAAATTACCTAAATTAAAATGAACATTTGTAGCAATCTACCTTCTTTTGGAAGAGTGAACAAGCAAATCATGTGGGCACTAGGTTCCTGCTGACAGAGTAGAAGACAACATTAAGTTAGAAACAACAGGAATAATATGTATCAGTTTCATTGAGGTTTCTGAGCCATTTAGAACGACTAAAAACATCTAAATTTTCAGACTTTGTAGAACCCTTATTATTTGCATGATTTCATACCCAACTCCTGACTGGGTCTTTAAAATAGAATTGGATGGGGGTTCTGTGAGAGACACAAAACAATGTGGCCATCTCTACTGCTTCTCCTCCAGTCTCAGGACTAAGAGGAACACCATTGTATAGCCCAATAGCCAGGGTAAACCCTAGTCTAGAGCTAATTATGACACAGCACAATAGCTGAAGTCCACCAAGTCTCTCCAGGACAGACTAAATTACACCCTGACATTTTAATTCCCATCAATGGCCACATTTGAACTCCAAAATTATAGCTACTTAAATAAGCCATATTTATGAAATCTAAATTTATTCCCAAATCACTAAACAAAAAACATACATATGACTCAATTTGCAACTTTTTACCATTGCACATATATTAATCTCAAGCAACACAAAAACATTTTTGCTTACCCCAAAACAGCCATCCCACTCAAACTTATTCTAACTATTTCCCTTCAACTTTCCCAGTGTTCTCCACATCAGTAAAAAAATAAATAAATAAAATAAAAAATTTAATAAACAAAGACATCAGATACCCTCCAAATTCTCTGGCAACTTAACTACAGAACATCAGAATAAAAATATTTCCCTATTTGGGAACCATACATTGATGACAAAAACCACTGTGGCGGCATCTAAATATTAACACATCTACCTGATTTACCAATGATGACCCACAATCAATTTTGCAACTTTGGCAGCTTTACTTTGATGTCTGGCATACTTCTTAAGTCTTTCTTCTTTATCCACGAATGCTCAAATAAGATAAAATTTGTATTAACAGAGCATGATTAAGAATGACCACTGAAAAAAACAGGATTCCAAAGTCAAAGAGAGTTTTTTACTTTTAGACCATTAATAGCACTTTCACAGCTACAAGGTCTACTCAAATGTCTCACACTCAGTTTCTACATGTACGCGTGTGCATATGTAAATGAGAGAGAGAGACGTGGGTATGTGTTTCATTGCAAAAAATTACAAACACAGATCCTGTTCTCCAGCCTCCCTGCAAGTGTACTAAGTACCCACAGGGCGCCAACATAAACTACTGAGCAGATGAGATGGTCCTTCCGTGAACTCTATGGAAGAAGAGCAGTAGGGGCTAAGGGAACACTACAGCATTAAGAGATGCTCCCATTCACTCCCAGGGCCTGACCTTCCATCAGCTCTTCCTCACTTGTAATTTCATGCCTGCTGCTCATTTTTACTTGAACAGCCTGTCAGCTGTTATGGCAACAGAAATTTAAGAGTGGGAACATCCTTACTAGTAGTTTAAAAATGGGAATAGGCAACTGCCATTTTGACTCTGTGAGCTCCAAATGAAAGAGTCAGGAGACAGCAGGTGGATATGCTGGGCATGTCAGAAAGAGAAGAGGAGAGGCCATCCTCTTCTCTTCTCCTTCAATCCCTTTAATGGATAGGAATCTCCATGGAGAATGAAGTGGGAAACAGTGTCACCAGGTGTGAGCTGTGGCAAAGCCATGTAGAAAAAGGATTTCAAAAACAGCCTATAAGTAGGTAGTTTTAAGCACAACAGCTCAGAACAATTTTCCATTCTGCCATATCCTCTATTCCATCAGTCAGCGCTCCTGACATTTTTTATTTTGAAAGGCTTCTCAGTTATACCTTCCTAGATTCGTGCTAAACCCAAGATCACCATCATGCCCCTACCACCACGCTGCACTGTGGCAGGCACACACTTCTCCAATCCACCTGTCTGATCTTCCTAAACATGATTTCCATTGTGCCACTGCTCCAATCTCAGTCCTTCAGGGCTCCAATGTCTGTACAAGAGTTGACATTCCTAAGCCAGATATTCAAGATTGCCACTATCATGCTGAGCATCATCAGTATAGTCTATTGCATCTTATTTTCCCTTATTATCTTATTTTTCTCCCCTACTTCTAATCTATGTTCTCTTGCAGTAGGTGTATACAAAGACATCTTAAATGCTTTTTAAACCAAGTGGTGTCTAATTATTATTTTTAATCCTAAGGAACAATCAATCCATCCATATCTCCCAGTAAGACCTAACGTCAGGAAAGTCTGTTCATAATCTCACTTATGGCTCATTTTTCTTTCTTTCAGACTCCCATTCTACCTAGCCAAGTCCTATCTACCCTTCAAAATGGAGTTACAGGGACCCTCTCTATCACCCGAGGCCAAATTATTCCTGTTCCTCCTTGACCATTCACAGCAACTAACACATCACACAATCTGGTACTTGCTTACAAATAATGCTCTAATTTTTAGTTCCTAAGGACAGGAGTCAGGTAATTTGTATCATCCACAATACCTAACGTAAGTCCAAGAACATAGTACAAGCCTTATAAATACTTACTGAAATCAAACTCTAATTAACCACATTGCCACCTATAACAATGCGAATTTCTATAGATTTATGAATTTTGCACAGCAGCGATAGTTTCTACAGCCGTCTCTAGAACACAGATCTACAGAACATATCTTTTCTACATAGGTTGTCTTTTCACAATACTGACCACTGTGAGAAGTTATCAGACTAGATGATTAATAATATACAGAATGCATATTATGCTGAACACACAGTTTAACTTTCTTTGATGGCTTAGAACCAACACAAAGTATCTTAGAGGCACCATGAATATTATGATTATGCCACAGGAGATTAACATGGGGTTTTGAACTTGCTTATGACATTCCCTAGAAGAAACTTCTCAATATGATTCCCTGATGCCAGCCTACTTGCCTCTGGCTTGCATGCATAAAACGGGAATACAAAATGGGCAACGGCTTGCCTTCCAGGACAGGATAAAATGGCTGCCTTTTTGAATATTTAATTATTGTAACAAAAGCTGAAGCATCCTTTTATCTAGCTTTGTCCTCTTCATTGAAATCTTCTTCACTGTCTTTCTATGTCCTTTGATGTCTCAGCATTGAACACATCCTCTATTATTTATGTCCCTCTAACAGAATGCGTCAGTCCAACTCCCTTGTCAGCCTCAGCCCTCCATTACGTTCCTCAGTGTGAAGGAATATATTCACTATCAAGAGATTGTTGTTTCCTTTCCTCCTCACTCCAGGCCTTGCCTTTTTGACATTAAGTTATAATTTCCTTTAAGTCGCTATATTGCACATTTAACAGAATCTATGCCTAAATTAGAATATCAAATCTCCCATTGTATTTAAAAATCAAAATTTTGTGTGACACCTGCATGAGTCACCAGTTTTAAAATAGCTACTCTGGAATAACATTTCATATACTCGATCACACCAAAGCTGCTAGGTCAAATAAAATCTCCTACATTGGCAAGTAAGTAGGAAGTAGGCAGAAAGCTCTAGAACGTTAATTAAATAATTTGGCTCCCTTTGGTGAGCTCAAGACTTTGGAATTTTGAATAATACAAGGTCAAAATATGATAAAAATCATTCTCTCCACCCGGTCTCAAATCTTCTAAAATGCTAAATTCATAATGTCTTTGAAAGTCGAGTTTAAAATTTTCCATTCACCACAGCTTTACTTTGCAACAGCCTGAAGCATTGGCACAATTTGTCTGTCTTTATTCTGCTTAAAATAAGCACAAAGTTGAATTTGATAAACATTGCAAAACAGTGTTTCATCAGCAGTATAAAATAGTTCAAGGCATTTAGATTGTTTTTGCAGCTTAAAGGCCAACTATTTTTTAACCAGATTCAACCATTTTGATACTGTCATGACATAGATTTAAATAATAAAGACTTCTTTGTTGTTTGCCTCCAGATGATTTTTGCCCTTTGAATGAGATGCCTCGTAAAGTTTCAACTTAAACTGTCATATTAAAAACAACAACCCCTCCCTAAACAAACAAACAAACAAACAAACAAAACAGAGTCTTTCTGTTTTAATTCAGAAACTTGCAGAACAAGATACTGAAAAGGAGTTCAGAACTGGCAAAATTTGGTCAATTGCTCTTACCCAGGCCTTGAGGTTGGACATCTTAAACAAACTGTATTCCAAAATATTGCTGTTAAAAACGGCTCTTTACAAAAAAAAAAAAAAACTAAGAAAGAAATGGTTAAGTTTCCACACTAGCCCATAGGCAGTTAACTGGTTACAAAGCTAAACAAAGGACCTACCTCACGTAGCCAACATTGTTTTGACATAAAACCTCAGGGTCTGGTACACTTCTCCCAGTGAGCTGCAGGTCTATCGTTGAGATCTAGGATAGCTACCCTTCTGCACATGCAGGCGTCACACAAAATTTTGATTTTTAAATACAATGGGAGATTTGCTATTCTAAATTTAGGCATAGATTCTGTTAAATGTGCAATATAGAGACTTAAAGGAAATTATAACCTAATGCCAAAAAGGCAAGGCCTGGAGTGAGGAGGAAAGGCAACAAACCTCCAACCTACCTCCTTCCCCAGTTTACTCTCTTCTCTCTTCTTTAGGTTACAACAGTAGAAATCGGCTTTCTAAGGCTGTAGCAACAAAGAGTGTATGGGAGAATGGGAATGTCCCTCTGAGGAGAGAAGGTAATATGAATATTACCAATTTCTGAAAAAAATCTCTATTTATAAGTTGTACCTCCTATACCAGAAATGAAACAACATCCCTCTCTTGAATCAAAAGTTTCTAATCCATTTATTCATTCAAATATATACTACAGTTAAAGCTTTCACTTAACTTGACTTTGCAGATTAACCCATGAGGTCCATCTCCCCTATTTTAAAAAAATGCCCATAGCACAGTCAATACCTGTGACAAATAAATCCATGAACCCCTGCCCTATCACCTGAGCCGCAAGGTTACCTAAAGATGGTGGGTTCATCCCCATACTTTTAGTAGTGTTGCAATTATGTAATTTAATGTACTATATGTAAATCAATGAAATGATTGCCAAAGTATTTGAATGATGAAGAGCAATGTGAATGTTCTAGAAAAAGCTAGATAAAGGAGAAGTTGGACCCCTTTATTAGAAAGTTCTCAAATTAAAGTTAGGAAGGATTTCTCTCAACGATGAAGAGGAAGAAAAATTTTATGATATGTCTAAGTTTTTTAATCTTTCAAAGGTTTATTGGGTGCCATGTAGTAGGGCTTTTACTCCATATCTATAATTATTAATCATTTTTTAGTTATGGGCCCCTCCATAAATTTAATGGAGTTATAGCCCACCACTCTCCCTAGAAATACAAATGAATAAATAACATACAATTCTGGTTCCCATACCTCGTTCCTATCTCCTCTCCCCTCTATCTTCCCATAAAACTCATTTCCTGTGGCCCTATAAATCCTAAGCTTCAAAACATTTCATTATATTTACACTCATTTAAAAACCAAGCATTGTACTAGCAGACCTAAATTTCATAGGTCTAATCTCTACTTTTCTTACACCTTAGAGACCTGGTGCATGAAATTCATGTACTGGGGGAGGGGAATACAGCAAGGGGGTTAGGGGGGCGATGCAGCCTGCACCCTCTCACAGTCTGGGAGCCCTCAGGGGATGTCCGACTGACAGTGGGGAGTGTGCCTAAGCTGTCAGTCAGACATCATGCTGCTGCAGAGGCCGCGAGAGGCTCCTGCCATGGCTGCTGTGCTTGCCAGCCATGAGGCCAGCTTCTGGCTGAGCAGTGCTCCTCCTGTGGAGAGCACCAGGAGGAGGCAGCTTCTGTGTTGAGCGTCTACTCCCTGGTCGTCAGTGTGCGTCATAGTGACCAGTTGTTCCGCTGTTCAGTAAATTTGCATATTAGCCTTTTATTATACAGGATATTTCAAATTGATTAATAACATCCACCCAACTGAGTTTATTCAACTTATATAATAAAGGGTGCCAGGTTTCATTTCTCTTATTGCTGATTGGTTAGCAGTTCCTTATAATTCTTTGCAACACCAGGCTGTAACCCACAAACAAAATGACTAATCAGCTAACATATACTCTAATTCTCAGGATGCAATGAAAAAAATCAGGCTAGAATCAGCAAAAGCTCTTGACTTAGAATGGTAGTTATTTCTTCTCTCAGATTTAGTGTTCTAATAAGTAGTCCACAAAGTAATCTATCTTAATAAGGTTTTCCTTCCCACGCATTAAGAGTCACACAAAAGCATGGGTGGATAAGAAATGTCAAATCACTTGCTCAAATATTCCCAACACATAGCTTTCCCTGTGAAGTTCCCCTACTCTAAACCCACCTGGCTTATGAGTCATGGAAATTCTAATCTGCCACTATTAAGCATTTACCCCTGTAGCTCCTTATCCCCAGCTGTGAAAACCAAAACCTGGAGTCATTCTAAACTCCTTCTTCTCCTTTGTTCCCTGCATCCAAGCAATCACCAATCCTTGTAGTTGGCCTCCTGATTTCTCAATTCTGTCCCTTCTTCCCAATCACTTAAGGTCTCTACATGTTAACTGATTTCCCTGCCTATGTTTGATTCCTGACAATCTATATGCCAGAATAAACGTTCTGAAACAAAGATACGATACCTTCACTCACCTATTTAAAAACCTTATAATGGCTACCTTTCTCAGCTTAAAAATCCTTCAGTGTCCCTAATGGACAAATCTAAAGGCAGAGAATGCTGGAATGTCCTTTATAATCTGGCCCCTACCTACTTCTCCAGCCTTATCTCTTACTTGTCTCACTTCTCCCCTCAATCTCGGCTCTCTCAGCACACCATGCTGTTTCTTACCTGTGTACCTGCTTTCCCTTAAAAACCCATCCCCTGGTCTGCCTATCCAGTGCTAAATAAAACTTTTAAAAGCCTGAGATGTTTAAGACAGCACTGTGTTTGATAATAGTTAAAAACTGAAAACAACCTAAATCCTCCAAATACAGAAATAATTTATTAAATATAATGAATCCCTGTAATGGAATATTTATGCAGTAAAAATGTTTACAAATTTAATGATATGAAAAGCTAAAGTATATGACTATAAAAATGTTACACGAAGTTACCTCAACATATAAAATACATCATATATACACATACAAAAGAGGTAACTGGAAGAAAATGTACCAAATCATTAAGGATACTTATCACCCTAACCCGTTTGGCTCAGTGGATAGAGTGTCAGCCTGTGGACAGAGAGGTCCCAGGTTCGATTCCGGTCCGGGGCATGTCCCTGGTTGCAGGCACATGCAACCCAGTGCGGGGAAGGGGGGGGGGGGTGTGTGTGTGCAAGAGGCAGCTGATTGATGTTTCTCTGCCATCGATGTTTCTAACTCTCTGTCCCTCTTCCCTCCTCTCTGTAAAAAGTCAATAAAATATATTTTTTTTTAAAAAAAAGAATACTTATCTCAACTGACCAGAGTGGTTCAGTGGTTGAGCATCAACCTAGGAACCAAGAGGTCCTGGTTACATTCCTAGTCAGGGCACATGGCCGGGTTGCAGGCTTGACCCCCAGTAGGGGGCATGCAAGAGGCAACCAATCAGTAATTCTCATCATGGATGTTTCTATTTCTGTCTCCCTCTCCCTTCTATCCTGAAATCAATAAAAATATATATTTTTAAAAAGGGTACTTATCTCTAGATAATAGGTTAAAATTTCCCCTCAAGTTTTAAATAGTGACTAAGTATTACTTTCAAAAAATGCTGAATATATTTTAAACTTTGAACTTTCCTGGAACCTTTCCAACCACACAGACACACACACACAAATTCAATCATTCCTTCCTCTGTTTCAAGTATACACTCTCTTTGTTGTGCATAACACAGTTATAAACTTTATCATCTTATATATTTTTTTAAATATATTTTATTGATTTTTTTACAGAGAAGAAAGGAAAGGAATAGAGATTTGGAAACATCCATCAGCTGCCTCCTGCACACCTCCTACTAGGGATGTGCCTGCAACCAAGGTACATGCCCTTGACCGGAATCGAACCTGGGACCCTTCAGTCCGCAGGCCGACGGTCTATCCAGAGCCAAACCGGTTAAGGCTCATCTTATATTTTAATTCATGTCTGCCAGGGAGCTGTCTGAGGACAGGATATAATTCAGCTTTTCTTTAAAAAAAATTTTTTTTATTGATTTCAGAGAGGAAGGGAGAGGAAGAGAGTTTCCATAGAAACATCTATGATGAGAGAGAAATCATTGATCAGCTGCCTCCTGCACACTCACTTCTGGGGATTGAGCCTGTAACCCAGGCATGAGCCCTTGACCCGAACTGAACCTGGGACCTTCCAGTCCACAGGCTGACGCTCTATCCACTGAGCCAAACTGGCCAGGGTGATATGATTTGGTTTCAGTCCCTAGTGCCCGATTTCTGGTGGCAGCTAGTTAAATGTTTATAAAAGAAATTATTCTTACGTTGCTGGCTACATGCAAATGACCAATAAGTGCCTAATCAATTATCTGTAAATGTAAATCATTAACTCACCCAACAAATATTTACCATGCGCCTAAAATACCCCAGGTACTGTCACAACTCCTGGGAACACGGCAGTGACAAGGTCCTTGCCTTGTGGAACCTACATTCTTGTGGAGAAACAAAACAAAATAAACCAGCTCGCCCTGACCAGTTTGGCTCAGTGGATAGAGCGCAGGTCTGCAGACTGAAAGGTCCCAAGTTCGATTCCAGTCAGGGGCATGTACCTTGGTTGCGGGCACATCCCCAGTGTGGGGGGAGGTGTGCAGGAGGCAGCTGATCGATGTCTCTCATCGATGTTTCTGGCTCTCTATCTCTCTCCCTTCCTCTCTGTGAGAAATCAATAAAAAATATTTAAAAAAAAAAAAAAGAAAAGAAAAAAGAAAAAGAAAATGTGGGATAAATGGAGTCACGGATGACCTTGGGAAAGAATGCAGCAAAGACATATGGAAAGATGGCGGCCAGATAAGAGGCGAGCAGATGAAGAAGAATAGAAGGACTGGACACGGAGCCAAAAGACCTGTTTCCATTTCTAATTTGTCACCTTATGACCCAGGTAAAATTGGGAGTCTCAATGAGGATGTTAATCCCTAATTCACAAAAACATGTCAGGATTAAGTAAAGTAACTTATGTGAAAAAAGTGTTGCCAGTGCTTGGCACTCTGGGTCTGCTGTATTTGTTTGCTGTATCTATTTGGAGGACCCTAAAAGTAATAGAACACCCAAACGCTGAACTACATGGACTATGACTGTAAGCGAAGATGCCAAAAGAAACTTAACAATGTAAATCCCATCCCTCTGACCAGAGAATTCTGTGATATGTGGTTAACAAAAGACTGCATATGCTATCCTTAACCATTTATCCGAACTGAGGATTCTACTCCTGATTACAACTGCTTTAAACAACAACGTGGCAGAGTTGAATAGTCTACCCGTTAATACCAAGTGCAAACACACGAAAAACACAGATTCTGGATCCAAAAATTCTCTCTCAGCCTTTCCCTGGTATCTCATACACTTTATTGGTATCTCATACACTTTATTGGTCTTCACGATGTTTAATCCCCCTGCATATGTAGGCTATATTTCTCTAGTCCGAAAGAGGAAAGGAAATTTTCCACGGCGGATTTACACAAGAGGGTGCTTCTGGCTACGTTCACTTCCCATCCTTTTTTACTTGCTCCTTATCTGAAACCTAAGAACTAGGTCTCCTGGACTTTGAGGAGGAGGTTAGATTGTCAGATCGCTAAAATGTTTCCTCTGAAGTATTTCAATCTCTAATCAGTCCCCAAACCCTACCATGTATTTAAGATAGACAGCCTTTTGCCCTTTACATCTCTGCTTTTCAAACTCACAGTCTTCAAAAGAATGACTGGCTGAGTGGGCCTATTTTCTGTCAAACTCTTAGACCTATTCTCTCCTTAATATTTTTTAGTGCTACTGTGAGAATTGTTCTGACCCTCATTCTGATCAGTTCTAATATTAATATCTTGATTTGTGAAGACAGGAACAAAACAGATCATCTTGACAGAGTAAGTTAATGCCACAAAAATTAGATGAGTAACAGTGACAAGGTAAAGAAAAATTTAACTCATAGGATGTAAACTATCTAGGCATGCCAAACCTACAACTGTAGAGTCACAGCTCAAAAACTAAGGAATGGCCATAAAGTCTGGAAACACAAATAATATTTTCTATTTTTAACAAATTAAAGGTGTCCTCTATGACACCATGTACATTCGTCTGCTTCCATATTCTATGTACATCTTGCAGAGAAATGCTATGATGACAAACCTGTCTCAAAAATGTTTTAAATATACTGTATTGTAGAAAAGACAAAGCTATAGCAACTTGTGTTTAAATGTTTACTCGTTCATTTAATGAGCACCTACTAAGTGTCAGGTGCTCATGAACTTCTAGATGCTGGTTCATTTGGCAGCACTGACCACTTAATTTAGTTGCATTGTATTACTAACAATAGGGAAATACTTTTTTTCTCTTGTGCTTTGAAATAAGTTTGAATGCTTCAGGGATGAAGATATTTGGCTGTACAACTGTCTTATGCGTACAGAATCAGTACACAATGTTTCCTTTCCTCTTCTTCGTGTACATTAATTCTATGATCATTCCAAATGACATAAAGGCTGTTTGGTGCTCATTTCTGTATTTCTCCTTTAAAGTCTGCCAACAAGGATTCATATCATATTTATTATTCCTGAGGATTATATAATAGTGCTTCTGGACACAACAGGCTTGATTCCAAGGTGCCAATTGATTGTATTATTTTAATTCAATAGTATTTTCCTATTTCAAGTTAAATTAAAAAATGCAAATATTAGAATGATTTCACATGAAGAAGTGTACATGCTCAGCACCTGTAAAGAACACTAAAGGCTAGGAAAATAAATGTGAGAGAACTGAAGCAGAACCCCCTCAGAACAAGCCATCCACAAGATACAAGAACCAGCTGTGGAAAATTCCTCACGAGGCTGGCTACTGCAGCCCCAGCACTCTCCCAGGAAAAGCCCCTTTGAAGCTGTGGCTATATTCCTCAGCTCTCAAGATCCTAACTTGGGGCTGTACACAGAATTCTGTCTCCGACAACCACACTGGCCCCTACAGAAAGCCAGGTATTGTCTTCAGGGAAGCAGTAATAAAGGAGCTTCAAATTACAGACCTTGGAGATTCACAACTACCAAAAGCAACACTTGTGGCATTCAGGAAATTAAGAGTTGAAGCATTTCTCTCATCACCAATTAAAATAGTCACAGAGCAAGGAAAATTCTTCCACCTGCATTGGCGAGTCAGCCGTAAGAAGCAGGTAGCTAAATGTAGACCATCCTACGACACAGCCCTACACTCCCGAGGCCTCAGAGCGCCGGACTGGCTTTACAGGACAGGCAATCACTATAACACACAGCATTCTAGCCCCTCCCCACTTCCAGGTGCCATGAACTAGTGTTAACTCTGGACTAATGATTATCAACAATATTCCCACCTTGAAACTGACTATGTAGTTGGTCCTCTGTATCCACGGGTTCCAAACCCGCGAATACAACCAACTGAGGACTGAAAACGGTTATTTTCTATCCACCTTTTGGAATCAGTGGATGTGGAAGGCCAACTATATGCTTTCTTCTGCACCATTTTATATAAGGACCCCTTGCATCCACGGGTGTTGGTATCCACAGGGGTCTTGGAAAAAATCCTCCATGGATACTGAAGGACAACTGTAATTACCAATAGTTAAGCAGGCATTGACGAGCCATAACAGTATCTAATTTTTCTGAACACTTTGTTCTCATCCTCTCATAAAGCACACCCAGGAGTCAGTCTCTCTCTCTCTCTCTCTCTCTCTCTCTCTCTCTCTCTCTCTCTCTCTCTCTCTTTTTACAAACTGGGGGAAAGCATCATTGGCTAAACGCCTTGACCCCAATCGCCAGAGACAGAGCTGAGGCTTCAACCAGGGTCTTCCTCACTTCAGGTTTCATGAGCTGTATACTACTCTATGTCTCCTCCATCTCTTCCCTCGGTAAATCCACACGGCTTAATCAAACCTTCCACACTGCAGTAAACAGAGCCATGGCTGTATTCCTCATCCTTCTGACACTAGCAAAAGTCACCTGTGCAATAAGTTGCATGTGGACAAGAATTACCCGTCTGTGGCCCTTGAAAGACAGAAAGATAGACTGGCCAATGAGGAGAACTAGTTAAGCAGAAAACTGTCTTAGAAAATGTCTAAAAACATGACATTTCTGAGCGATCTCTTCCGTGTCAACTTACTGAAAGATCATAAAAAGTTTAACACTACTTTCCAACACGCAATTTTGAAGTATACAGTTTATCTTATTAATGTTTCCAGTAGCATAAAAACCTTCTAATATTTCCTAACCAACCTCTTTTTCCAATAGAATATAGATAATGTGGCTTTGCTGGCATTCATATTAAGCGTGCCATAATAAGTTCTGAAATAGTTTGTGGGGTCGGGTGGACTTTAAGTGGCTTTGCATTAGAGCAGTAGTTGAGAAACCAACTGCAGAAGAATCTCCAGTTTTAAATCTAGGTCATACTATCCTTATTTAAGAGCGAGCATAAGCTAGATAATTATATTACTTCCTGAAAATATATTTTTAAAAGGGAACATGGACGAGTTGAAAAAATACTGTTTCCACAGAATTTATTATAAATAGGCATATTTAGTTTTAAAATAATTCATAATCCCATGAATTCATCATGTCAGGAACTTCTCCCCCAGTTATAGATAACCCACCAACAAAATTAACACTAAATTACATTTAACTAGACTTAATTCAGAATACATAAAATCTACATAGTCACTTTCAATTTGGGGTCGGGGAAGAGGGAAGAGATAAAGGTAGAGATGCAAATAGATAGCAGAAAATTTGAATTTTCCCCAAAAAATACAATATTCAAAAATATATAAGCTAACTAACTAATAGTAGAAAATATTGGCTATTGTGAATCCAAGTAATGGTATATGTACGGGCACTGTATTTTTCTTCCTATATTTTTATACATACAAAGATTTTTTTAAACACAATTTCCAGGGTATATCATCATCAGGTCAAGGATTCAGCCAAGGCTCCTGTTTCTACACTGCACTATTAACTGAAGTCCAAGAAGTATCATAGCCAAAGTATTAATGCCTCCCCTGGCTCAGAGGCAGACTGCCTAGGTTCAAATCCCAACTCAGCCAGTTTTTGGCTGTGAGCTGGAGCAAATAATATAAATGCACTAACCCTCAAGCCATCAGTATAATGTGGATAATAACACTCTACCTCAAATGAGTTCCAATGAAAAACTACACGTAAAGAACTTAGCACAAGGCCTGGCTGACAGGTAAATCGGTGGTTTGCCACATTGTTATAGTAACTAGGGGGTATTTTCAGACAGGAGAAAAAAAAAAAAAGACTAAATGACATTACACAGAAGTTTGGAGTTATTCAGATTGCACTGTATGGAACAATTCGTAATCCATAGTATGATAAGATCATACAGAGCCTCAAGTCACCATTACTATAACAATAATCATAACCCAACATTGATATGGTTCTTACTTACAGGTCAAGTACTGTGCTAAGTATTTTCTATGTAGTTTCTCACTTGAATGCATAGGAAGCAAGGAATTATTATTCCTCTTTTACAGGTGAAGAAATTGAGGGTCAACAATTATAATTTGTTTGAGATAGCGATAGCAGAGAGCTGAGATCTGACCCTAGGCAATCTATCTCCAAAGCCTGCTTCTGACAGCAACTACCCGCCTGAACTTGAGCAATTTCCCACATTGGGACTTCGATGTCCTCCTCTGGAAAACGAGCAGAGTGGTGGGACGGGTGCTCTCAAAAGCCCCTTCTAGATTTTTTTGGACAAAAATGCTACTTAACCCAATTCACTACTGTACAGAAAGCATCTCTGCTCTAGTCCTTTACATGCCTAGGCATCTCTAGTCTTGTACAATTCCCTCAGCAGAGTGCCTCTCCATGTTCTTGAGCTCTGTTTGGTGGGAGGCATCGGTCAGGTAGAGAACTTCACTAGAAAGTTCCATAATTAAGTCTCTTTGAATTGAGTTCAAAGAAAACCTGACTTAAAGTGAATTTTTTTAAAATATATTTTATTGATTTTCTACAAAGAGGAAGGGAGCGGGATAGAGAGTTAGAAACATCGATGAGAGAGAAACATCGATCAGCTGCCTCCTGCACACCTCCCACTGGGGATGTGCCCGCAACCAAGGTACATGCCCTTGACCAGAATCGAACCCAGGACCTTTCAGTCCGCAGGCCGACGCTCTATCCAGTGAGCCAAACCAGTCAGGGCTTAAAGTGAATTTTACCTGACAGCACTATTTGCTTAAGAACATACATCAACAAAATTACCCAAAAACTCTAAGCCCTGAGTTATGTCACTCTACCTCTCAGGACCTCAGTTTCCTTATTTATAGAAATGTAGTGGCTTTTAGATACAAGTCATCCTTAATGACACAGCCAACCCAAGTCAGGGAAACCGATCAACCTTGTCAGAACTGAGAGAAGGGGTAAGGAAGCATGTGCACTTTGAAAAACCATATTTGAATACAGTTATTGCTTTTACCATGTAAACTATAGAAGTAAAGCTCCAAAAAAAAATCTATTGTGTTTGGCAAACGAAAGTGAAGCAGCATTGGGGAAGAAGGAAAAGGAAGAGGTGCATGGATTTTTTAAAACATTAAGACACATCAGAGCAGATAACTATTGAAAGCCCCTTTTAACTCAGTGTCTGTGAAATTTTAGGAAATCAAGTTAGCACTCTATGAAATAAACTTTTCAATGTAAAGGAAAAAAACCCTATTTGTTAAATAAACAATTTTTTAAAAAGTCATTAGGACTACTTAAGATATATTTTCCCTTTTGTAGAAAAATTATTTACGTAAATGCACAAACATGTAAAATTCTCCACACAAGACTCAAACACACTTCCAACATACTTTATATACTTATCAACACAAACCAAGTCTGATAATATTCCAAGCCAAAATACATCCCAGTTACTCCTACTCTGATTCTAATACTGCTTCAAAACCCAGAAGCTCTATTTTAAGAAACAAAGTGAGACATAAAGTCCATGCAGTTCTTCCTCTGGTCAAACATATAAAGCTCAATTTTAAATCAAATCTCTTCACGTTCAAATCTTTTGGCCATCGCTGCCTATTCAATAGCACCATTAGGTGAAAAGACAAGGGACCAAACTCAATCCAGTGTGTCTGGCTATCATTAGCATTGCTGATAAATGGTCTGCTGAGAAACAACACACTACTTGTCAATATCTGTTTGGGGGAACTTTTATGGATTTAATCTCTCCCCAGATCCCATTTTCGGAGATAATTAATCAAAAGCTAGTTCTATTCAAATTCAACTCCTAGAAAAAGATATCTGATGTCTACATCGTCAGCTCTCAATTCCTAAACCTTAGTAGATTTGAGGTTATCCTCTAAGACTTGGTTTGGGACTTGGGTTGGGAGCACCAAAATAAAAAGAGGGCCTATTAGAAAAAGAATACGATGAAAAAGTGGACAGCTTTTAGAAAAAGAGCTCTCCTACCAAATGCAGCCTCCATCCCTGCCCTACTCCACCCCACCCCACCCCAAAAAAACGCAGAGAAATCCCAGAAAGGGGATTCCTCCTTTTCTTTACCTACCAAACTGATCTCATCTTGCAGTGTCTCTTCTTTTTTTTTTAATAAGCAGAGTTTAGGATGGCAAAAAAATAAATGTTACTATTACAATCTTCCATCCCTGAAGCAGCCTGTGAAAACTTAAGATTCTTTCTCATTAAAAACTCATACACACAACTGATGGGTTTCATGGACCTCCTTCAACTATGAAGATTAAAAATCCTTGCTCTAGCCCCGGAGAGAATGATTTGCTTCTCAATAACCCTATCCCCTCCTTCAGGGATGGGAGGTGCCCAAACATCACATCTGAAACATAGAACAATAAAATGAAGGCTCCAATTGCACCTGATGTGTTAAACTACCTTTGTCAAATGCTGGTTCTGCCATTTTCCAGCAATGCTCAAAGGATTTGTTTGTTTTTTCCTTGACCACACAAAGCCAGTCTCATCCAAAGCCCTCCTCTCTCCTCCCTTTCTTCTTTTCCTTTTTAACTGAGCCTAGAATGTTATGGCCAAAGCAATCTACAAGTGAAGGACAAAGGTTTGCCTGAGAACAAAAGCCCCCAGTGAACGTTCACCCTCACCACCCCTTTCCAACTCAAGATGTGCAGGACACTGTCAACCAGTGTGTCCGAGGGCCAGATCAGAAAGCAACAACGGAATAAGGACACTCCATTCAACCTTTGTGTCTGGGGCACTTCCTGGGTTTTTCATTGGCATTTAACACCAAGACACAAGGCTCGTTTTTCATTAAAGTTGCAAGACTTTCACTTTGCCCAGTTTCAAATGGTGTAATTGATCTGCATTGTCTTCTTAAATAACCCAACTGAAGGACACTGCAGCTTTAAATATTTCAGTGCTAACTAGCAAATAGACTCCATTGCAATATGGCTCTGAAGGTCGCGTCCTATTGTCTCTTTCCTCTGGAAAAAAAAAATATTTTTTTCTAAGTCCTTCTTCTAGGTAACATAGGAAGGGTTACCCCTAGAATTTCCACTCTTCATCTCTGTCTCTGATACAGAGTTCCGATGGTGACTGGAATCTCACACTCATAATTTTCCTGGCACGGGCAATATGCTGATTGCTATTAAAGATGCCAGCACCTTTTAGCAAGACATAAACACATGTGTTCACATTAGTTTAATTGAGCGTAGGCAACTGTCTGAAATAGCACCACTCACGGGCCTGTTCATCTCTTCCAAAGGAGGGCCAGGGCGCTTGAGGAGTGGACGGCACTCTGCACCCGGGGCCCCAAATTGCATAACCTGAAACGCGTGGCTACTTAAACCGACAGGAATCTCCGCCTACTCATCCTGGGGCGATGCAGGCACCTTGCCACACACTTGCAACTTGACTTGTCAAAGAAGGTCAAAATAAGAGGCATAAGAACGGTGAAGGGGGAAATAAACTAAAGGAAAAAGGCCCTTTTCTATCTTGTCAGGGTGTATAAACACGTCTCTCTGAAGAGTCATAGTGTTCCCCCATCCCGGTGCTCGGGAGCGGAATGGCCCCAGTGAACTGGAGGCTTCGGAAGGGGCGAGGGTAATCAGTGGACCGACCATTCAAAGGCAGGGAAGCAGGGGATAAGGAAGCGGGGTAGGAGGCAGCAGGAAGGCGAGGGCAGGTGCACTGGAGCATTACCTGAAATGGCAACAGATTGTTACCATTATCGGTCCGGAAAGCGTTATCCTCCATCCAGGACTTGGAGGTGAGCGGGGCCGCGCGGGGGAACTTGGGCGGCGCGATCACATTGCTGGAGAAGGGTTTTTTGAGTGGCGAGATGGGGTTGAGCGGTGAGGGCACCCCGACGCCCACGCCCACGCCGACCGCCCGGCGAGGGTCCCGGCCCGCCTGCAGGCCGCCCCAGGGGTTGGAGGGCGCGCTCCAGGCGGCGTTCACGCTCTGGTGCGTGTTCCAGCTGGACGAGGCGGACGAGGCGGCAGCTGCGGCCGCGGCGGCCGCGGCGGCCGAGGACGAGGACGGCTTGCTGGTCATGATGGGCTGGTGGCCGTAAGCCGCGGCGGCGCTCCTCTGTGCGTAGGGCGCCTGGCTGGGGCTGGCCGGCGACCGGCGCTGCTGCGGGGGCTGCGCCTGCGGGGGCTGCGCCGGCTGCGCGGGCTGCGGCGCGGGCGGCGGCGGCTGCTGGTGGTGCTGGGTCTGCGCCAGGCCGAGCTGCGGGGAGAAGGTGCCTCCGAAGACGGGGTTGACGTGGTGCGGGAAGTTCTGGAAGAGCATGGTCCCGTTGACCGGGGTGATCCCCTGGAAGAAGCTGTCCTCCACCGCGTTCGTGGTGCCCGTGGACCAGGTGCTGCCGAAGGACGGCGACAGCGACGCACCCGGCGCCGCGGGGTCCTGCGGTGGCGGCGGCTGCTGAGGGGGCTGGTGGAAACTCAAGCCCGGCAGGAGCGGCGATTCCATCTGCATCTTTTCGGGGCCGTTGGGGGCCGGCGGGGCCGCGGCAGGGCTAAGGGCCGGCACGGCGCTGCTGTCCTCCGGCTTGGGGGTCTCCGAGGAGAGGGGCGTGGACGGGGTTTCGGCTGCGCTGGGCTCGGGCTGGGGCTGCTGCTGCTGCTGCTGCTGCTGCCGCTGCTGCTGGGGCTGGGGCTGGGTTTTGCTTTTGTCCATCAGTAAATCATCCTGCATGGTTTGCGCAGCTGAAACGGGAAAAAAGAGAGACGCGTTATTGTCAATGCGATCGTTAGTGCCCCTCGCTGCAGCGGGCGGGTGTTTTACTTGCGAAAATCCAGTGCCTCCGCTACTAGCCAATTGCAGTGCAAATCCATAATCTCCCATTTAGAAGAACAGGTCGGGCTGGGGTGGGAGGGCTCACGCAAGGTCTCTAAAAATACTGGGAGAGCGTCTTCACCCTTTCTGATGTCTTGGTTCCCTTTCTGGATTAGTGAGAGATGTGCTTATAAGACAGAAAGACAGCAATTTCGCCACGTCTCTTTTCCCTTCACCGGAACTAAGAGCGTTCACCCAGCAATGAGAAACTGATTCTGGTTCCTGTTTTTTCCCAAGCACCACCCTCCCCTGGCTATTTGCATACGTCAATAAATACCGCTGCGTCCTTCAGCAAGGTTAAAAAGACACCGCGCGCGACCCTTTCTTCCCCCTCCTCGATTCTGACACTTTAAAGAAACAGCAGCCTCATCCCTCTTGATTAGCAAACTGCCTTCTAGCGTTGATAATTGTTTCATTTAGCAGCAGCGAACCACGAGGGAGGAAATCCTTGGCATTTGTGAGGAGGAGGACTCAGCTGCACAATCGTTCTCTGGCCTCCCAGTAGCTGCAGCACTCCATTTTGTTAGGAGACAGAAAAGAAAAAAAGAAAGAAAGAAAAAAACCCCACACCGTTTTTAAAGAGGTAAAAATCTCCTGAAACGTTTGGAAGTGCTTGCTTCCTGTTACTCTCTAAGGATTAGGGATTTTCTGCTTATTCTCCAATTTTCTTGTCTCCAATTCTGCCGCACAAGAGATTTTTGGCATCCCAGTGGTTCAGGTCTCAACAGGAGCCTGAGAATTTCTCTGCAGAGTGAAGAAATGTTCGAGTTGTATTTGAGGTCAAAGAGAGAGAGAGAGAGAGAGAGAGAGAGGCAGACACTGAGTGTGAGATGGGGTGGGGCTTTAAAAAAAAAAAATCCTCTGGGGAGGAAAAAAAAGAAAAGTAAAATATCCTTCTGGGATTTAAGTAGAAAGTCAAGATAATTCTGGAGTTGCCAGATTGTCATTTTTGAATCTTCCTGCTGCTGCCTTGGTCACAAGACTTCAGCAAATTTAGAATACACTCTCTTATCACTAGTATTAGCAGTGAAAGATTATGGTTTGAAGACCCTGAATTACCATATGTTAGCAAAAGTGTTAAAAATAGCAGAGTACAAAGTCTCAAATTCTCATACATTGTAATTATAGTGCATTGCCATCACTGCTTCATTTAGCCATATAAGGAGAGTATGGTATTTTCCATTTCGAATAGGATTATATATACCACTGCCTAATGTCTATTTTCTCATTCATGGACTATATTCACCTCTGCCTACTGCCTGTTTTCTCATTCACGGATGAAAATAGTAATCACTCAAAACCAGATTGCCATACATATAGTTATCACTGAGCTAGCGTGTCCCTTGGAACATGTTAATTGTATTAACTATATTAATATTATAGTGCTGAGGCCCTGGAAACATGTATTTTGAAATTTTAAAGAAGCATATGACCAAACATATTTTAGATGAGAACTCAGTATAATTGCAACAAAGTAACGAATATATTTAATGCAGTTAATTAATTCAGATACAGAGAAGAATTTTCTCAGGACACTGGTGAAAGGGCATTCAAATACAGGCAGAAGCTCGGCCTTTGGGCATCTTCATAATAACAGCTGTTGTAAAATAAATGTATTGGAAATGGAGGTGCTACTGCTCCTAACTATTAAATAAAATTATGTCAAACCGAGAAATAGAATTTAAAATACTTCCATTTTATTAAAGACTATCTTTAAAATGATTTCAGTATGTCTAATCATGGGGTTGTACACTTGAAACTAATATATTGTACATCAATTTTTTATTTTGCCATTTAAAATTTAAAAAGATGAAATAGTTAATCTTTCATTTTAAAGTTCCATAATAGACAAAATAGTGGGCTCAAGAAAATGCTTCATAGCCACCTTACTCTCCTTTTCTACTCCTTTCTCCCCGATCTGCCTCCACCCCTGCAAAAGAACTCAACCCAGTATGACATACATCACAAATTGCCAGCTACTACCAAAAAAATCTACTTAAGATTGATTTTATGTTCCTCAGTTCCCTTGGTCTAAAACAATGCTTTGATCAGTATTGAAAAATATGACACAAAGAGGCAAGCGAGGCTGGGATTCACAACGCCAAGTTCTATAGCTACCAAAGGAAATGGTGATAGAAAGAGACATTTTCATACTTGGTTTAAGCAGTGCTGCAGTAAACCATTATAATCTGAGATCTGAGATGCTTCCAGTGGGTTAGAATTGTCTTCACAATAGCCATATCATCATGGCTGAAAGATGCAGTTGCTTCTAATTTCAATATCACAGCTTTTCTGATGCTTGTACAAATGCTTTTTGTTAATACTTTCAGTGTAAACTACATGCTCTTGGTGGAAAAAATAATGCTGTACGATAGCAAAAAAAAAAAAAAAAAAGGCCAAAAAGTAAGCTGGACTCAGAATATTTTATAAAGGCTGTAATTAATATTAACATATTTATTGAATTTAAAAATTTTTATCATACCATGAACACCCATTTCTCTTCTCAACACCCTTAAAGATATAAATTTCACTTTCTGCATAAATTCACTCTGTCAAGGTCAAGACCCATCTTTAATAAATAAGACCCTTTAAACAAAAGGTAAACAATAGATTAAGATAACATTTACAAAGTTAATATGCACTCTCTTTCGGTGACTGCTTGTATAGTTTGTTTGTTTGGATCCGGGTTTTTCTGTTTTCTTTTTTTCTTATTTACAGCAAAGTCCAAGAAATAGATACCTCCTCCTTCCCCTCCCCCCACCACACACACAATAGATCTTCCTTTACATGCAATCACCCAATCTCAAGTAACAAATTCTTAGTAGCAGTTACCTTTGAGTGTCCAGTTTTTAAGGATCGATAAAATTTAAAAGTGTACAGTATTTATTTTCTTCTTTCAGGTTGATTATGTGACCGCTCTGGCAAAAGCACTTTGACAACTGTAAGAAGAAAGGGCATGCGCAAACGGGGAACTGTGGGGGCTGAAGTCCTGCGCAAGGTACTCTGCCCGACTAAAGCACGTTCAGCCAGAAAAGGAGGAAACCTCGAAAATAACTGATTCCAGGGGGAAGAGGCTGTCCAGGGTGCACATTAAATCTTCCTAACCAATCTAAATCACGAGTTGTTGAAATGAAAAGGAGAAAAAATAAAATGGCCTGTCAACTTGATTTAGGAAGCCAGGTTAAAAGAGAAACTGGATTGTAGGGCTCAAAATAAATAAACCGAGCGGAGCTACCTTAAATGGTATTAGAATGGTAATGACTGGATAGCCAGCAATAGGAACCTTACCAGAGTAAAAGGAACTGGAGTGGGGAAGGATAAGAAAAGGAGGGGGACTAACGGGGGAAGATAAATACTAAAAATCTGACCATATATAAAAGAAACATTTTTAACATTATAGAATGAAAAGTGCCTTAATGTGAAATGTGATATTAACCTTGGGTGTCAGGTAAAACTAAGTTTCAGTCACAAATTTCTGACATCTTATCTACCAAGATTTCTTTGTATTTGAGTTTTCAGTAAAGGCACAAATCATTTATTTTACCTGATAAGTCTCTGAATCCATTCACCTTCTATTTTACTTGTCAAAATGAAAGTTTACCTTGCATTACTCATACAATGCTCAATTAAATAAAATTCAACTCTTTTAAGCTAAAGTAATATTTGATGTAAAATTTAAAATATTAAAAAACATGTTTAATGTTTCACTGCATAGGACAGTGACCTTTTTTTTTTTCTTTTTTTTTTACAGAGAGGAAGGGAGAGGGACAGAGAACCAGAAACATCGATGAGAGAGGAAGGAACATCGATCAGCCAGCCGCCTCCCGCACATCCCCCACCGGGGACGTGCCTGCAACCAAGGTACATGCCCTTTGACCAGAATTGAACCCGGGACCCCTCAGTCCACAGGCCAACGCTCCATCCACTGAGCCAAACTGGTCAAGACAGGAAAGTGACTATTTTATTCGACAAACAGTAAATATAGTTTCTTTTCCTTTTTTTTTTTTAATGTTCAGTGTGCCGGGCCAGTGTGGCTCAGTGGTTGAATGTTGAGCCATGAAGTAGGAGGTCACCATTTGGTTCTGATCAGGGCACATGCTCAGGTTTCAGGCTGGATCCCCAGAAGGGGGAGTGCAGGAGGCAGCCCATCAGTGATTGACTCTCATCATTGATGTTTCTATCTCTCTCTTCCTCTCCCTTCCTCTCTCTGAAATCAGTAAATATATACATATATTTTTTAAAGTTTCAGTGTACATTTTTTCTAGTTTAACATCATGACTCCACAACATATTAACATCAAACACTATTATCTACAAGTTCTGAAAACAATAGTTCAACTACCAGTTTTCTCACGTAGACAGGAGATATTATTTCTTGTGGTATTTGGCTCAATGACATTCGCCCAAGGAATTCAGAGTAAATGTCAGTTGATGACTATGCTGACTGAACTTGGAACTAAAAATGTTAAGCAGACCTGGCCAATTTTGCTCAGTGGTTAGAGTGTTGGCCTGTGGACCGAAGGGTCCTGGGTTCAATTCCTGGTCAAGAGCATGAACCTCAGTTGCAAGTTCCCCAGCCCTGGTGGGGACATGTGTGGGGGTCAACCAATCGATGTGTCCCTCTCATATTGATGTCTCTCTCTCTCTCTCTCTCTCTCTCTCTCTCTCTCTCTCTCTCTCTCACACACACACACACACACACTCCTCCCTCCCTTCCACTCTCTCAGGAAATCAATGGAAAAAATATCCTCTGGTGAGGATTAAAAAAAATAAACATTTAATTCTTCTTTAAAATGTTAAACAAAAAAGAACTATATGCATAACCGTGTACACAGACAATAGTGTAATGAAGTCCTGGGGCGGGGGTGGTGCAGGGTAAAAGGGGACATCTGTAATACTTTCAACAATAAAGATCAATTTTAAAAATAAAAAATAGAAATAAATAAAAATAAGATAGTCTTAATTTTCTATTTCCCTTATTCACCAATTAGAACTAAAGTATTACCAGAGACTATCAACTTATAGCAGTTAGTAGTCTTTGTTTCTAGTTATTTCTAAGGAAAAAAACTAGCAATATATGGCCCGGCACACTGAACATTTAAAAAAAAAGAAAAAGAAAAAGAAACTATATTTACTGTTTGTCGAATAAAATAGTCACTTTCCTGTCTTGACCAGTTTGGCTCAGTGGATAGAGAGTTGGCCTGCGGACTGAGGGGTCCCGGGTTCAGTTCTGGTCAACGGCATGTGCCTTGGTTGCAGGCACGTCCCCAGTTGGGGGGGGTGTACGGGAGGCGGCTGATCGATGTTCCTCTCTCATTTTTAATCAATCTGCCAAAAGCTTTTTAAAAGAACTACATGATCTTATTACTACTATAAACTTAATTTATATTCCCTATTTTTTTTTCTCTTCCTCTAACCTCCTAAAGAAGTGTCACCTCTGCCAAGGTGCTATACTTGCATTTGCATTCCAGAGCCCTAAGGATCACCTCAAGGTTAATATTCCTGAAGACTTCCTACCTACCAAACTTCTATTACATCTTCAAGTATTGGAAGTTTTGGGGTGTTTTTTTAAAATCCCTCATAAAATCCTTACACAGACTTGATTTTTAAAAATAATTTGAAAATAATTTCAATATTCTATCAGTAAAGCAGAAATTCTTACATTAGTTAGGTGTGCTTGAAAATGGTTTACTTAAGCATTTATTAATCCATTTGACCCTAAATACAAGTCTATTACTACTTCACACACTGGAGAAAAATAAACTTTGGTTCTTAAACCTTGGTAAACGATAATAAAAATTAGTACTGTACACACTTGATATAATTTTTAATATATATTTTTTATTTATTTCCGAGAGAAACATCAATTATGTCAGCGAATCATTAATTAGCTGCCTCCTGCATGCCCACCAGGGGAATTCAGCCTGTAACCCAAGCATGTGCCCTGGACTTCCTGGTTCATAGCACAATGCTCAACCATTGAGCCAAGCTAGCCAGGCTTAATCTAATTTTATTGTATTGGAAAATCAACTAATTTCTGTTCTTCCTTCCCTAAAATGAGCACTCAAATCTAAAAAAAAAAAAAGACTCAAACATAAATACCAAGGTGTAAATAAAGACCAAGCAAACAATAAATTATAGGACGGCTCCCGCAAAAGGACAAAGAACTTCTGTACTAAAATCCTGTTTTTTATTTAACCAGAAAGGAGGCACTTTATGAAATGTTGTCTTCAGGTTACAGAGCTTAACCATATACCTCCATTGAATAGTCATGGGAAAATATAAAAACAGAGATTGCAGAGCTGACTCACTGAAATATATCTTTCTAGGGTGCCTTCCTTCCTTTCCTTCTCTACTTACATCTTTAGCACAATGCTTATAAGTCCTGGGTAGATGGTAGTCGTTCCATATATGCTTACTGAATGAATGAATAAGTGGATGGAAGAATGAATAAATGAATGGATGGATGAAATATAACTTCTGATTATCTAAAACAGCCAAAGTTTGAACAGACATTAAATTATTCTCCGTGTAGAAGAGCAATTAATTTTTTATCAGCTGTAAGAATAAATATGAAGGGGGGGTGGTATAAAGTAGAAAACCATCTTGGCCCATATGGTGTTCAACAATATGAAGATCATTTGATTATATCATGAAATAACATTCACTAAGCACTAATTAAACAGGAAACTTTGTTCCATGTAAGAATTTACAATCTAATAAAGACACCCCCCACAGAAACTGCATCATTAAGTTCTCAATAGCCATAGCCATTACAAGCTAAGTCCACTGCATGTTTTATCAGGCTTTATCTTCCTTGACTTTGAAACGACATTGACATAACTGACCACACTTTCTGGTTCTCTTCTTCCCTCCTTAGCTTCCCTCATGCTGTCCTTTCTTGATTTTCTTATATTTGGGATCTCTCTCTCTCTCTCTCTTTCTCTTCTTTGTTAACTGACTTTAAATAGTAAGTTCTTCAGGGCTCTACCCTAGGCCCTCTTCTCATATCCCTCTACTAGAGGCCTGGTGCACGAATTCGTGCACAGGTGGGATTCCCTCGGCCTGGCGGGCTATCGAGGTCAATCAGAGCTGGCTGCCTGGGGGGAGGGACTGTGGGAGGCTGGCCGGCCATGGGAGGTTGGCTGTGGGAGTGCACTGACCACCAGGGCGGCAGCTCCTGCATTGAGCATCTGCTCCCTGGTGGTCAGTGCCCATCATAGTGACCAGTAGATTGATTGAGGGGGTCAACCAGTCGTAATGGTCACTTAAGCTTTTATATAGAGAGATCTAAGTGACTTTCCCAACTATAAGGGAAAGACCAGGCCTATCTTGTTGATAGCTATATTCCTATGCCTAACATATAATAAATAGATATTCAATAAATATTTGTTGAATTAAAATTATATTTATCTGCAAAAGGCGAAGAATGACAAAGCAATCTAGGTGGCAATAAATAAATAAATCTACAGGTAACTTATACTACCAAGTATCAATACTTATTACAAAACTATAGTAATTAGTAAACTGTGTAGCTATTGGCACAAGAATCAGAAAATAGACAAATGAAACAAAATAAAAAATTCAGAAACATCAACATGCATGGTCACCAGATTTATCAAAACAGTAGCACTATAGTAGAGGAAGAATGGTCTTTTCAATAAGGGATATTGCAGTCAACTGAATATCCATATGGCACATTGTAAGTCTAAATGTAAATGGTAAACAACAAAGCCTTTAAATGAACATAGGAAAATATTTTCATGACATTAGAGTAGTCAAAAATTTCTTTAACAGGTCACAAAAGTAATAACCATAAAGGAAAAATTTAATAGGCTAAATTAAGAACAATTATTTACCAAAAGTCAGATTACAGTGAAGATTCACAGAATGGGAGAAATATATGCAATATATGTATTTTTGACAAAAGACTAGTAATCGGAATATACAAAGGACATTTACAAATTAATAGCAGAAGATATCAAGACATCCCAAAGAAAAATGGGCAACAGACTTCAACAAAAGATATCCAAAGAGCCAAAAAGCATATGAAAAGGTGCTCTATCTAACCAATCATCAATAAATACAAAATAAAACCAGAATGGCTAAAATTGGAAAATACCACATATTAGTAAGGATGTCAGAGCAACTCATTCTCAAACACTGCCAGTGAAAGTATAATTTAGTGTCGCCATACAACCACATTGCAAAACTATATAGCAGCATCTTCTAAAGCGAATATTCACATACCTCCTCACCCAGTAATTCTGCATCTAGACCTATGCCAAATAGAAATGTCAACATGTTTACCAAAAGACATGCTCAAAGCATCATTATTCATAACTACAGGCCCAGTGCATGAAATTTGTATGGGAGGGTGTGGGGGCAGGTGTTGTCCCTCAGCCCGGCCTGTACCCTCTCCAATCTGGGACCCCTTGGAGGATGTCCAACTGTGGGATCGGGCCTAAACCAGCAGCTGGACATCCCTCTCACAATCCAGGACTGCTGGTTCCTAACCACTTGCCTGCCTGCCTGCCTACCTGATCGCCCCTAACCGCCTCTGCCTGCCGACCTGATCGCCCCTAACCACCTCTGCCTGCCGGCCTGATTGTCCCCTAATTGATTCCCTGCTGGCCTGACTCCCCCAACTGCCCTCCCTGCAGGCCCAATTGCCCCCAACTGCCCTCCCCTGCTGGCCTGATCTCACCCCTAACTGCTTGCTCCCCCTCGCCAGCCTTATCGCTCTAACTACTTGTTCCCCTGCCAGCCTGATTGCCC
>PVJC01008847.1:0-47386 GCA_004026665.1 Murina feae | reverse complement strand
TTGAGGAGCTGACTAAATTTATTGGCGGTCTCACTAAATTTATCGGCAGTCTCTAGAAATTTCTTGAAAAACCTAATAACCGTGGTTTTGAACTCTATATCCTGTCGTTTTCTTTCCTCCATTTCTGTCATTTGTGGCCTGCTTCTTTGTCTCCGCATTTTGGCTGCGTCCCTTGCTGAGTTAGGCGATCACTGAGAGGGATTAACCTCTAAGCCACTTGTTTATGAGAGTCAGCTGTGTCTACAGTGGGAAAACTTCTGTGCTGGAGACACCCTTATGGGGCAAGAGTCATTTCAGTGGGGCTTTTATGCTCACTGCATCTGCCCTGAGTGTGTTCCTTGTGGATCTGTTTTGTTTAGGTTAGTCCCACTCTGGCCACTGGTTGGGGCTGGCTCCTGTATCTTTAAGGAGGTTTGAGTTAGCCTTTGCCTTAGGCTACTCAGTCTTTTATATGCAAAAGCCTCTGACGCAGCTTGGGAGGGGCGGGGCCTCGGGGAGTTTGCAGGGCAGGGCGAAGCAAATAGCTATGGCCGCTTCTCAGCTCTGAGCTGAGAGACACCAGGTCTCTGTGTCCCACGGTAATTGCTGCAAGCAACACTGAGAGAAACCCGCTTTGGATTTCCTCCCGGTGCCAGTCAGTCTCCCTTCTCTGGGTGTCTGGGTCCTCAGAAACTCGCCTGGAACTGGAGTTCAGAGCCGCTGGGTACTTGTGGCTCTCTCCATTTTGGAAAAGAACTGCGACCTCCGGCACCAGCCCTTTCCCCGAGCCCCGTGCGCGCCTCTGTACCTCTGTACTTTGCTTCCGCCGCTCCTCTGAGTCTCAGACTCTTTTCTAGTTGTAGGATTTTCACTCAGCCAGCCTTCCTGTGGGTGCGAGTGGTGTCCGTGTGTTCTTTTCATGGTTTTTCTGAAATAGTTTTTCACGGCTGCATTTACGGTGTTTACCTTATGCCGCCATCTTGCTGTCCCTTTTGTCTTCTTTTTTTTTCTTTTTCTTTTATTATGTTTTATTGCTTAAAATATTACAGAGTAGTACATATGTCTCCTTTCCCTCCCCCCCCTTGATCTTCCCCCGGCATCCCCTACCCCCCAGTGTCTTGGGTCCATTGGTTATGCTTATATGCATGCATAAAAGTCCTTTGGTTGATCTCTTACCACCCCCACCCCCCACCCAAGAATGTCTTCTTGATAGAAAATTGTGGTAGTTTCTGGTCATGTCCTCACTGGCCATGAGTTATCTATCCTTCTAATATATGTATCTGATCATATTACCACTGCCATACTTCCCAATTAGTAGTTTTCAATGGTTACCAATTTCTCCCAGAAGTCATACTCTTTATTATGGTAAACAAAGCTCTTATCAATTTGGTCCAAGGTTATTATTCCCACTCCACTTTCAATCTCCTCAGTTTCCCTTCACACACATCACCATAAGCCATGTGACTCACTAACATTTGCACTTGTCTTTCAGCTCTATCTATCCTCTCTAATTGGAGAGACAGAGAGGTGGATGTTTAGAAGGTCCAGAACTTGTGTCTCTTACTATTTTCCATGGAGCACCCTGCTACGAACGCCAGGATTCCCACCTACAGAACTAATAGTTCCTGGAATGCTTTTCTTTCTTTTACTCTGGGCTTTTGCACATACTACTTCCTCTGCTTGGAACACCCTTTCTTTGGCTTTTAGACAGGCCGACACCTACTTCCTTTATTTTGCAGGATGCGGTGGAGGTGTTACTTTCTCCCAGAAGTCTTTCTGCCTCCACTGCTGCAATCCCACAGCACCATGTGCTTACTTTTATAGGGTCACTAACCACTCTGCGTTTGAATGTCTGTTTTCTTATCCATTTCCTTTACTTGACTTTGTCTGATTTATTGTCATATGTTCAGCACCTAGCATAGTGCTTGGCATATACTAAGTGTTTGATGGATATTTGTTGATTAAATGAATGATTAAGTGAATGAATGACTGGATGAATAAACTTCTCATTGTTCCTGAAACACATGCTTATTGATGACTGTGCCTTTCCCTGTATGTCATCTAAAACCAAACTCTTTATTTCTCCCTATCCCTCCCCACCTGCTAATAAATCTCTCCTTTCCCCTCTCCACCTCAGTAAGTGGTACCTCTGCCCATTGGCTCATATTAAAAACCCGAGAGTTCCTCATGGGTCATCTGTTCATTCATTCGTCATTCATTGAACACCTACCCTGTGTCAAGCACTTTGCTGAACAGTGAGAAGATACGGCCCTAGCTTCACCCATCACTGCCTAATCAGTATTACGTGTCTGATGACTCTCCATCAAGCCTCTAAAACAAACTCCGGGAAGAGCCCACACCACTGCGGCCTGGGCTGGGTCTCACCTGCCAGAAGGCAGCATGATGGACAGGAAAGCGCATGGGCTTTGCTGTCAGGAAGAGGTGGATTAAAATCAAAGCTCTCCTTTATCCCCAAGCAGTTTCATTTAACATTCTTTTTGAACAAAAAAAAATACAACATTTTAAAATATAACATATTGAACACTTCCTCCATGCTTGGTGCTGTGCAAAGTGTCGATTCAGTGGTGAATGTAATAAAGACAGTGTGACCCTCACAGAGCTTACGCTGTGTGGAGGAGATAGACGCCATACAGAAACACACAATAAGGATATCACTACAATTTGTCATAAACATTTAAAGGCAAAAGTAACACATGGAAAAATAGAGGAAATCTTTGTTAGACTGGGAAGAGTTCTCCGAGGAAACAGCCCTTAAACTAAGATCTGAAGGATGAGAAGGACTCAACCATGTGAAGAGGTGGGTGAGATGCAGAGACCCCAAGGAGAGGGGAGGGTCAGGGCAGGCGGGGAACAAATCTTGACTCTAAGGCCCTGCATCTTAAAAAGATTCTTGAGTTGCCAGGTGGAGAAGCTGGACTGGGAGGTGGCAGAATGGAAGAGAGAAATCAAATAAGAACACTATTCTGGCAGTGACAGATGATAGTGGTGGTGGCCTTATTGAGGGAGGTGCCAGGGAAGCTGAGCAGAAGTGAATGCATTGACATATGTTTTAGAGGTAGAATGGTGGGGTCTGGGTGACGCATCAGGTGTGGGACTAAGTAGAGGGAAAGGTCAAAGGGTGATTCTGGGTTTTCAGCTTTGAGCAAGTGGAAAAGGAGATGGTTTGGTGGGGGAAATTATAGCATTTTGGACAGTGAAGTTGGTGGTAAGCAGCAGTCAGAAGCTTCAAAGAGAGGTCTCTAGGTGGAGTTACAGAGGCAATGGAGGGCAGGAGAGGACTAAAAAGTGAAGTGAGGGTGAAGGAATTCATTTATTTCTAGGAACCACATTTTCTTGATTTATAAAAAGGGAACAATAACATGAACTGAGACGATGTAAAACCACATGGCTCGTAATAGGGACTCAATAAATATTGGTTTCCTTTCCTTTCTCTTTCTCCTTCCTTCTATTTTATTCCCATCTTCACTTTTCTTGGTGGCTCTTCAAGCCCTTCCCCTTTATTGCTATCCCTATACATTATACACAACTGTCACAAAAATGAGGAGTCAACTTCTTATAAATTATTAAGCAGAAACTGCTAAGGAACTAAGGGTCAGGAGTAGTTGACTTAAAATTCATGCTTTCAACAATTATGCTTGGCCTTCTGCTTGGGACACCATTCCCTTTGTCCTTTCACTGCTTAGCAAACTTCTGTTCTTCCCTAAAGAATCATTTTAGCCCATCAGCAGATGAATGGATTAGAAAACTGTGGTACACCTACCTACACAATGGAATACTATGCTGCTATAAAAAGGAAGGAGTTCTTAGCATTTGCAGCAGCATGGATGGAACTGGAGAACATAATGCTAAGTGAAATAAGCCAGTCAATGAAAGAAAAATACCACATGTCCTCACTCATCTATGGATAATAATAACCATTATAAACTGGTGAACAAAAAATAGATACAGAGGCAGAGCAGCATCAAACAGACTGTCAAATTACAGCAACAAGGACAGGGACGTTGGGGGGGGGGTAACAGATCAGCCAAGGGACTTTTACGCATGCATTTAAGCATAACCAATGGACACAAAACACTGGAGGGTAGGGGAGGCTGGGGGAAGGGCAGGGGAAAATAAAGATATATGTACTAATCTTTGTAAAACTTTATGTAATAAAAAAAAAATGATAAAAAAAAGAATCATTTTAAGCTTTGCCAACTGTGAAGCTTCCCCGGAGGTCGCTGGCTGATTTAAGTGCTTATTTCTTCCAGGTGGTACTACAACTTGCTCATAACATCTATCTCTGCACCTATTGGAGCATATTGAAAAGATCTCTTTGACAGAGCTATCTCCTCAGTGGACTATGAATTTCTTAAAGCAGGAATTCTTTTTAAATCTCTGTATCTCCAGTATTTAGCTTAGACTAGGCAGTCTATTTAAAAAATGCATTGCATGACTTTCAAGGCCCTGAGATTCCATAATTTCAAGTAAAAAGTTTAGGTGAGGGGAAAGCAAACACTACCCAGAGCTCCTTTGCTATCCTTTTAGGAGGGTATGGTGTAACAGCTATGATCACGTCCGAGGGAATCAGACTGGAAGATTTTTAGCTTCTCATCTTTAGATCAACACACTGCATTGACTGGCAGCCAAGTCGTTATTCTAGATCCCATTGAAAGGACTGTATTTTAGGAAATGCATGCAATTTACAACTTTAATGTTCCCACACAGAGGTAATGTAGGAGGACAAGTTACCATCTCTGTGCTAAATGCTGAGGGAAGAAAATGTTGTAAACTCTGCAGCTGTCTTTCTAGACTCTTGGAATGTCTACAAAGCTAGAAGAACCCTGAGATTACCAGGAGAGCCTTCTCATATTTTGTGACTTTTCTGAATGGAATGTCAGCCATTTTTTCTGTACTTACAATCTCCATTCAGTATGTAAAGAGAAAATAATAGGGAAGTGGCTCAAATTAAATAGCAGGTCTGAAGGGCTTGGACCAAACATGATGATGCCTGGGTGAGAGTAGGCATACCATAAACACCGGTACAAATAAATGGTTCTAAAACCTCCAATGCCTCAGTTTTTTCCTTAGGAACCTGTATTCTGACCATAAGGAATCACTCTGTCCTCTCTACTCCTACAGCATGTCAGTCCTGTGAATCATTTACAACAACACCTGCTCTTGCTGTTCCTAACTCAGTACTGCACACGTAGACCACACCCAAGCTGGTTTGGCTCAGTGGACAGAACATCGGCTTGGGGACTGAAGGGTCCCAAGTTCAATTCCAGTCAAGGGCACATGCCTGGGTTGTGGGCTCAATCCCCAATAGGGAGTGTGCAGAAGGCAGCTGATCAATAATTCTCTCTCATCATTGATTTCTCTCTCTCTCTCTCTCTCTCTCTCTCTCTCTCTCTCTCTCTCCCTCCCTCCCTTTTTTCTCTCTGAAATCAATAAAAATATTTAAAAAAGAAAAAGAAAAAAATGCCCACTGAAAATACGGACGTGCCATCGGTTGGTCTCAGAGACCTGCAGAGCTCTAGGTGCACCCTTCCCATTTGATTCTAGACACTGCCCTTCCCCCAGCCCCAGAAACGTCCACTCACTGTTCAGGATTCCCCTGGTGGTCTTGAAACTTCCTGGTTTTCCTGGCCTGAAATGTTCTTTAAACACCGAGGAACACTGGAAAGGACAAAGAATGTTGCCTGGTCTCTGTCGCTGGCACTCATACATCCCCATTCGACACCAAGCTCTTGGGCTCTCACCTTCACAGCAACTGCCCGCCACAGTCCCTGCCGGCCTTCCCTTCTGACTCTGCTTGTCTCCCGCAACTAGCCTATTTCCAGGGATGGGCTTTTGCCCAGCCCCGTTCCAAGCCCTTCCAGTTCTTGACTTTTGCCAGACATGCCAATCTCTAACTGGAGCATGAGAGCTGATTGTAGAGGTTGTGCATGCAACTAGCAAAAGATGGACTTTAGAACCTCTAAGCCAAGCCCCAACCTGAGATTCTGTGACTCCGGTACTTCACCTTGAGCTCGCATGAAGAAAACAGTCCATTCAGTTTCATTTAAGTGCCTTTTACTATGTTAGTCAAAGGGTCTATGTTCTTTAAAAATCCAAAAAAAGTAGACGGATAGCTGACCAGTTCTCAGCTTCCCCATACATTATGCCGCCATCCCAGGTAAAACAGGGAGCTGCAGCACATGCTGCAAGCCCGGGGCATCAGCCTTTGCTGGAGATGGTCATTAGCATCAGAGTTGATGGGGTGTGACTGTAGAGCTTCTAGTACAGTTCACGATGGACAACAGTCTTAACTGCTCTGAACAAGGGATGAACACCTAACATTCTAGCTTCATTGCTATGGCCAAAGTCTTCCTATCAGGTCACAAGTCCAACAAGCAATGAAGAATCAGTTACCTGAGTATTCTAGTACCCAAGACAAAAAAAGTCTGACTGATCAGCATTGTATACTCAGGAAGGTACGGTCTCTAAACACAGCTACTGTCTCAACATAGTTCTGTTATTCTGGGCCCCCGGGAAAGCCTGCCATGTTCTGGGCACTGTGCTGGATGCTGGGCTGATGGCATTGGCCTAGATAAACAGAGCCCTGCACTCCAAGGTGCTAGAGTGGGAGTCAGACTAAGCAAATGGAATTACCCCGTCTGCTACTTGTCATGTTTAGGACTAAGTGCTGCAACGGTAAGTACAGGATACTAACTTGATCACATAGTGAGTGCAAACAAGCACTGCTACGGTGAAATCAGGAAGGGTGGCCGGATATACAGCACTACTCAGGTGGTTCCCTTTTTCTCTCTCCTTTCAGGCTCTTCCTACTTCTGCAGGAGAAATTTCCAAAGCTAGCCAATACTTCCAGGCAAGTAAAGGAGAAAATAGAGGCATCGACCGTGAAGGTATAAAATGCACATATACTCGGAGTTACAGATACAAGGCCATGTGTTCAGATACATGTACACACACACACACACACACGGGCACACACTAAGCAGAGAAAGACCCATGAAATATGCCCGAGGGGGAAGAAGGGAAAAAAATGAAATCCAAACAGTCGTTTTCATCCCGAAAACATATAATTTTGTGTAAATTTTTACTTTAAACATCTCTCGTTTCCTGTGCTGTGATATGGGCCCTGTCAAAGCCAGGGCCAATTACTGCCATTAGGGTCCCATCATGTCACCGCTTCTCCCCCCCGTCAGGAAGGCCCTCGCCTCGCAGGCCTATAATCTGTCCTCACTCTCACTCCATCACTTTCAGAAGGAACAAAATTGTTTTGTGTCTTGTTTTTAAAAGGGCCTTTATTTGGCCCCTGTCAACTCTGAAAAGAAAAGAGAGGAAGAAATAGGGGGAGAGAGAAAAGAGGAGAAAGAAAGATTGTTTAAGTGTTTAACTGTGAGATTGCCAACAGAAAGCAGGACAAGAGGCAGCCAGCTCTCCCCAAGGTCCCGGCTGGGGACCCCTGGGACTCCAGATCCTGGCCTTGCCACTTGTCCCCCTTTTTGGAGAAATTATTTCTGTTCCTAGAGAGCCCTCCTCACAGATTCTGAAAGACTAGCTGAAGACACCAAAGAATAGCCTGGCTTGGAATCACCAAACCAGCTACTAAAAACGTCACAGCCAAAAACTGGGGTTACCTTTTTGAACTGCAAACTCCTTAAGGCACTGGCTGTGGTGGGGCCTTGGGCCAGAGAAGACCCGCAGGAAGGCTGAGGATTCTGCCAACAGAAGGCACACTGAAAGCTGGTCCATGAGGACAGTGCCTGCTAAGAAGGTGGGGTTGGCTTGGTCACTGCCTTAGCTCCTCCTCCTTGCCCCCCACCCCCCCAAACTGCTCGCCACACTGCTGCAGAGCGAGCTAGAACACTCTCCCTTAGTTTCCTTCCACCAATGGCACCACCTGAGACAGCGCTCTTCCTGCACTGGAGTTACACCTTTCTGAAATCTGCAGACAGTTATCACACCCTCAGCTCGGCCAGGCAGGCCCAGCATGCTCCTCCACTCCCGCCGCCTCAGTCGTCACTTAGCCAAGCTAAACAGATTTAGCTCCTTTAATCTTTCCTCATTAGCTGGCAATCTGGAAAGGAAACAAATGCTCACCCCATACAGGTTCAAGCTGTTGCTTTAACCTTGTAAAAAGTGTGCAGGGCTCTGAGGCTGCGGAGTCAGTTAGGATCATTACCATGAGAGGCCACTCCCTCTCAGCCAGCCCCTTAGGGGGCTTCCCTACTCTTTTTGAAACCACTCCAGGGTGTCACCTCCCTTCTAGGCCCAAGAACCCCATACCCAAATCTCATGCACACAGCCCCCAAGGCAAGGCAGCTTCCAGAGCCTTCCTATGGCTCTCTTGGAAGAGCAAGGAGAACCCGCCCCCCCCAAACACACTCATTTGTTCCAACTGGCCCCCCTCGTGCCCCACACACAGTCAGGTGCTCACATCTATGACTTCTTCAGGTTTCTGTCTTCCTCCTCAGCCACACCTGCCTACCAGCTTCTTTAGTCACAGGCAGTTTTCTCCTAGTCCAAAATGAGACCTCATTCAACAGGCTCAGCTCCTCTGTGCACTGGAAGGGTGTCGCTCTCCTTGAATGGATTCCCTGTCATTGATTTTTCCTTTCTGTACAGTTTCCATTTACATACCTACACACCATGGGCGAAAACCTGAACCTGTTTAACATCAGCCACTTGTGGCACACCCATTACAACACATCTGTTTTTCTGTTTCCAATTTGATCACTTAGTGCTATTCTGTTTGGTGTGGTTTGGCCCTTAGGCGTGTTTTCTCTCTCTCTCTCTCTCTCTCTCTCTCTCTCTCTCTCTCTCTCTCTCTCTCTCTCACACACACACACACACACATACACACACACACACACAGCTCTCAATTCTATTTTCCTCCTGAAGATGACAGATTCCCCTCCTTTCATTGTATCTCGCTCCAAACTGACTGGACTGACTTCAGGACTGTTGCACCATTCTTTAGAAGACAGGAGGCACATCCGTTTCCCTTCCCCAGGCTCCTGATTGCCCCTTTTACTTTCTATGATTTTCCAGACATAATTATAAGTGGTTCAATCAGCTCCCTGCTTAGCATGTTCCCAGAACACTAGCCTTAATACCTTGTGATGGATGTCATCCTGGCTTGCTGATTTGTGAAACCTTTACATTTTCTGAGTATTCTCCTACCTGCTTTCTATCAGTAACGATTTTTGCACAGTCTGCATTTACTTCCTAATTATCCAAATTCCTTTTTGTCATTTTTCTTCTTAAAGACGGATCTAAAAAATGAGCTGAGTATCTCTGCCCCGTAGGAGGTAAGATGAATCTCCAGTTCTTTCCATTTATTAACAGTCTATAGGCTCACTGGTCTTCCCCCCACCATTCCCTTCACCTCACCCTCAATATATTGCTACGCATGTTTATTCCCTTTAACCCTTCACTAGTTCAAGTCTCTCTCCACTTCCTCTGGTTCATCCTCTTGCCCACAGGCCCCAGGATCTATCCTCTGCTGCCTCCTGAAGACAATCCCTTTTTTCTGCAGAAAACTAGGGTGAGCTCATTGGACGCTATGCTGGCAGGTAAAGCCTTTTCTCTTATTCTCCATCAGGGTTGGCAGCAGTTCTTAGCGTTCTTCTTCTAGCCATCTCCTCCTCAGGGTCCAAAAATGCACTAATATCTTTGAAATATAGAACAAAACTGCAGTTGGCTGCCCATTTTCCTTGTCCCGTCTAAAAATCTCAACCATCATCCCAGTTCTCTCACCAGTCATGCTCTCCCCGCCACTCCCTCCCTCACCCCTCCTCCACGTCCTAAGAGTGTTCTTTGCATACTTCAAGCCTACTAGCTTCCATTATTGGGTTCTAAAGAAAATTTCTAGATCTCAAAGTAAGTCAGTCCTCATCTTTACCTCTGGGAAAACTTGGGTTTTAATTTTGCTCATTTTTCTCTGAGTTGCTATCTTTCCCCTTTCATTCACTCATTCATTCACTCATTCACTCATTCAACTGGTATTAAGTCCTACAGCGCCTACCCCAAGGACTGGGAATAGAATAGTGTACCAAGTGTCAGGATACTAGTGTGTAAGGTCTAGTGGAGGAGAGACATTACATGCTCCCCAACTCAATGTATAACTACAAACCACAATATTGTATCAAGGAAGTACCGAGTGCTATGAGAAAACATAACTGGAGAACAAAGTGCATTGGACAGATGGGAACAGCTTCCTTGAGCAGCAAAATTCAGTGATGCAGGAAAGATGGGTAAGAGTTGGGTGAAGTATGCATTGAGACGCTCAAAATGGAAGCTTGTGCATTTGATGAACCAAAGGAAAAGCAGTTTTACGGAACAAAGGCAAGGCAGGAAAGTGCCCTGAGCTGAGTGTAGAGAGCAGTGTCCTTAACTGAGCAGGAAATACAAGACCAGGGACAGGCATGGGAAGCAAGACCACGCTCCACTGGGCCCTAGAAGAGTTGCCCTATTTTCCAATATCATCCTTCCCTGTTGCTTTGATGAAAACCAGGGCTGGTGAAAAAATCCAATGGAACCATTGGATGTATTCCCTCTGCTGTCTCAGCTAACTCGAGTGGTCTTCCCGATTTTCTCACCTATAACTGGGACTCTATTTAGCTACAGGAAAATGCAAAAGACACAATTGCATTAAACTCTGAGGTGAAGGCCGGGTTGCAGGGTTGAGTTTTGAAATCTCGGGTAGGAATGGGCAATGTGAAAGAGGCCCCTAGGCGATGCCGATGTGCCATCCAAGGGATGCCCATTTTCATGAGTCTCATTTTTCTCAACATGAAAAAGAGATTAACCCTTCCCACCTATCCTCACAGGTTAAGAGAAGATTCACATGAATCCTTTGAAAACGACAGGTATTAACAGTGATTATGGTGAGAAGCCTTCACCACTGGGGACCCAGGAAGGGAGGAAGGCCCTGCAGTTGCTATGTGGCCTGAAGTGAGGAAGAGGCCAGCGGAGCCTCAGGAAGATCTGCTCCCAGGTCCCAGGGAAGATGGAGGAGGCCACAGGACGCAGCTTTGATGGTGTGAGAAAAGTCCAACCTGGACTCTTGGATTCTGATTTCTGGCCATATTATAGTTATATTATTTTGGTTGACTGATTTTTAGAGAGAGAGAGGAAGGAAGGAAGAAGGAAGAAACATCCATTTTGTTGTTCCATTTATTTGCATTCATTGGTTGATTCTTGTATGCGTCCTGACTAGGGCTCGAATCCACAATCTTGTTGCATCGGGACAATGCCCCAACCACCTGAGCTCCATGGCCAGGACTTCAAGTTATAATCTTCATTGCCAATGGGACAGGGTTGGGCTTTTGAGCACATTTAGGTTAAACATGACCTGAAGCTAATCCCTTCCACAGGTGTTCTGTGTTCTGGGGCACCCTCCTAAGAGATAAAACAAAAGGCAAGGCTTCTTGAGGCAGAGAAGGAAGGTGTGTAGAGATACAGGGGAAGTTAAGAAATAATTAGGGGTAAAAAGGGTTTTTACTGCTTCGTAGTGAGTCTTCATTCCACCTGCTGACCCCATGCTGCTAGCTAGCCCCATTTCTCCTTAGGGTGTGCACTATGGGGGTTCCTGCACAAACCCAATTTACACAGGGGACCTGCGTCAAGGACACCAAGAGCTTCTCCGAATATTCACCAGAGGAGAGGGTCCCCTGCCTGGCCTGAGGAAACAGTCCCACCCTCCCCATCCCTCCCCACCCCTGCCTCAGGAAGAAAGGTCATTCCCTCCTCCCTGTCTCCACAACAGCTTTTCAAAGGTTAAATTCAACCAGCCTGCTCTGCCGCCCCCCTCACGCCCACCCCCAAACAAGAGAGGAAAAGTTAATTGAAAATGCTGTTTAATTTTTCAGCTCCAGTGGATCCTACCCCAGCACAGATGGCTCCCCCAGGACTGTCTGTCCTGAGCCCATCTCCACCACTCTATCGCCGCGCCCCCCCCTTCCCCGCCAAGCATGGGGGCAGAGGCGCAGCCAGCAGTGGCTCAAAGGGAGAAAAAAGAAGGGGGAGGGTGTGTGTGTGGGGGCCACCTCCACACAAAAGAGCATTCTGAGCCCTTGGTTCCCTGGCCCAGAGAACAATGCTCCTGACTTGATCCTTTCATAAAGAGAGTTTCTGGTGTCAGGAGACAGCCGCCCAGCGCCCAAGCCGCCCACACCGGCCACTTCACTGCCCACCACCAACTGCTGTGCTGGCTGGGCTTCATTCCGTACCCCCCTCTGCGTCCAGCTGGAAATGAGTGCGGTACCAACCCCCACCCCACTCGGAGCCTGCCCGCTACTTGTTGCCCCTTAAAGGCTCTGACAGGGCCCCAGAGAGGCCAGCCAGCTGAGATGAAAGGCTAGGACTCTAACTGGATTACCCCAACCAGCCCCAGGACTAAAGAGGCCAAGAAACCCTAATTAAAGCCATCCCCCGACCCCCTTCCCCTCCACCCCAATCACCACAGTATTTCTCCTTTCATCCCAGGTTCTCCACTTTGTTCAAATTTCCGCTATTGATGAGTTACTAGGCTCTGGAGAGGTGGGGTAAGTGGAGACAAGTACAAATCCCCTCAACCTCCTGTAGCTTAACGCCACTGGCTGCCAAGGTGCTTGGACTCTGTTGCCCCCACTGTTGTAGCCAAGAGGGAGAAATCCTAGAGGAGGAAGTAAAAGAGAGGGAGGCAAGAGAACCAAAGGAGAAGGGACAGGGGCTGGAGGGTGAGAGGAGGTCCCGCCGTCCTGGAGTTGAATGGGGTCCCGCTAGGTCGCTAGGTCGCTAGGTGGGGGCTCAGCCTGTGGTCGCCCTGATGACTGTCTAAATGGAGAAGAGCAACAGTGATTTCTTCTCCAAGGAGAAGCTCTGCCTCTTGTACCACCACAACTCTCCCCGTCCCCCCTCCTTCTCTCCTTACCCAGAATCGACCACTGGCCTTTGGCTAGAGAGCATGAGGGGACATAGCACCTTCCTGAGAAACCTGCTATACTTGGTTCTGGAGCGTGTATTCGCCCATGATCTCCTTCTGATCTTCATAATCATCCCGCAAGGCCGGTATTTTTGTCATCACTTTACAGATGAAACCAAGACGGAGAGATTCCAGGGAACTTCCATTTCTACAAGTTTGCTACCACTTGGCAAGTCGGTGGGAAAACTAAGACAAGAGCCCAGGCCTCCGGCCTTCAACATCAGTGTTCTCCCCTCTGCCAAGCTCCCTGAACTTCAGCGAGGCCCGCAGAAAGCAGGCGTGCCCTTTCTGGGTGATTCTAGGCAATTGTAGGCCTGCTTCTCTGTGGTTTTAATTTTCTCGGACCATCCCAGCCAGAGGCTGAGAGGCGACTCATGGGGCAAACAGATGAAGTACTCACCTCTGGGAAAACGAAAGCCTGATCCTAAAGGCCCCCCAGCACCCTGTCCTCCGCTGCATTCCCTGGCCTGTGGTGACAGCCTTCCTCCACAGACCAGGAAGAGGTGGGTAGGACAACTGGGAGGTAGTGCCAGCGGGCTTCTTGCCTTGGGGTGAGACCACACAGAGAGGAGGAGTCTTCATTCCATACTGACCCCGTGCAGCTAGCCCCTTCGCTCTTTAGGGTGTGCACTCTGGGGATGCACACACAAACCCAATTTATACAGCTGGGACTTGTGGCCACTGGAGACCATTTCCCTGTCCCACTACCAGAAGGTGGCTGGTAGATGCAGTCCTCCCACACACCCAGGCTCCTCTGACACTGCAGTACTGGGTGGGCCTGTCAAGTCAGACAGATGGGTTCTAAGGAGGACAGACGGGTCCTGTCCTGGCGGACGCCAAGAATTATATAAAGTGAAGGAACAACACCTCTTGGTTGAGGTGCCTGGACATTGCTTGGTACTGGGTCCAGGCAAAGGAAGGCTCCTTGTTTGTGTTTATTTATTTATTTTTGTTTTGTCTTGTTGACTGTCCAGAGAAGAAGTGAGGAATAGGAGTGCTCTGTTAATCTATTTTTCAAAATAAGGGAGCAAGAGGGGATACCTTGCTGAGGTGTCAAGGGTGGGGAGAGTGAATCTGCCCACCAGAGTAGGGCGGAGATTGGGCAGGGCATGGGGGGGAGGGAAGCGGAGAGGATTGGAGGGAGGTCAAGGGAGAAACGAAGAAAGAGGAAAAAAGAAAAACCCAGCAGTGCGCCGTGTCGCATTGTTCATGCTCAGCCCTTCAATTTGCTCTCTGCATTCTCCTGCCGTGGGGAGAATGTTACGCTGGCTTAAGGGACAAATCAGACACAAAATAAAGACCAATACTCAGCAGTAAAGCAATTATCGCAACATTTTATGCCAGGACTGTTCCTTTTGAAGGCAGCCTGGTGCTACCCGCATGTACCTTAACCCGTTCCTAATAACCATAAAGTTACCATTATTTACGGTACAAGACATTAAATAAATAATGCAAACTCAGGCAGGCCAGCAGTCTGTGCAGTCCAGGCACGAGGGCTTCCTGCTGCGGGCCAGCCGCAGGGGTTAACACTGGATGGAAGGCATCCTCACAGCAACCTGTCAGGCTTTACTGGGCCCTCTCCCCCGGGAAGCCACGCCGAGCCAAGAGGGCAGAGAGCCCAGCTGGCCAGGAGAGGGAAGGACGGAAATTAGGTGAGACCTGAACCTGAGCCTAACCAAGTGGGAATCCAGCCAGAACTGACACAGCCGTGGACTTGGCCAGCGTCCTGTTTCCTTGGTGTTGCCTGGGAGGGAGCCAGGGCTTAGAGTAACTCTCCGGAGAAGGAGTGGTGAAGTGCGCTCTGAAATCAGTTAGATCTGGATTCAAGTCCTGTGGTTACTTAAAAGCTATGTGACACCACACACGTGGCAAACTCTCCAAATTCCAATGTGCTTATTGATAAAATGGAGGTAAATAATATATAGTTTGTGGGTGTCTATGAGGATAAACAAAATGAATTATGTAAAGCTGGGAGCACAATGCTTGGCACCTAATATCTCCTCTTTTTTTCAATTTTGTTTTATTGTTTAAAGTATTACAAAGAGTATTACATATGCCCCCCCCCCAACATTCCCCTGGCCTCCCCTTCCCTCCAGTGTTTTGTGTCCATTCGTTATGCTTATATGCATGCATACAAGTCCTTTGGTTGATCACCTAATATCTTCTTAATGCTGATTTTTCTTCCCTTCTGAAGGAATTCTTAGCCTCACTTTTATAGATCAAAACTAGTCATCTGATTACAGCAATCTGAAATGGTTCTGAGCACCAAATGTTTCTAGCTCAAGGTGCGAGGGAAAACTGAGAGGGGGTAGAGAGGCTGGAGAGGAAACTTGAGAGAATAGATGCCAACTTTCTAAGACAGAAATGGCTATATGATTTTGGCCAAAGGATTTGCCCCCAAAGAAACTGTCCACTTATGCCAAGGAAGATACTGATACAAAGGAGACATAGGTGCTGGGCTCTCTTGAGGTATCACATACTATCAATCATGGAAGGGGGACTTTGCTCTCCCTCTCCCACCCCCTCCCAATTCTAACCAGCCCTTCATAATCCATGCCCATCCAGACCCCCAGAGAATCAAACTGCGTTCTGTGTTATGATCAGCTGGGTTCCTGAAAGAACTCTCAAAGGCACCAGACACACTGGATTGTCACTTTGCACTTCCACCAGCCTCTTCTTTGTCTGCCAGGTCCTATTCTCCAAGCACAGGTCAGTGGGGATCAGAAAAGTCTGGGCCCCAGGGGTCCAGGATAATGTGGTTCTTGAAGCTTCTGTGTGCCTGCCATTCATATCCACACCCTCAGGCAGATGAGCCCAAGAACTAACAGGTGCTGGGGCTGGATCAGCTCAATGGCTTGGCTTCTATCCAGAGCAAGTTATTTTTGAGGAGCATCAGGATTACCTCCCTGAGAGTAGCAATGTGATCAGCATGCCTAGACCTTTAGGGAGCACCAGCATGAGCTGGAGAGCTTGTTAAAACACACATTGCTGGGTCCGTGCCCAGGGTTTCTGGTTTGGCTGGTCTGGGATTTGCATTTCTAAATTCCCACATGCTGCTGATGCTACTGGTCCAGGGGTCGGGCTTTGAGAACACTGGCCTAGAGACCTTCCTCTGGTTAACTTCTCCAGTGCCCTCTCTTCACCTGGATTTGGCCTTGATAGATGAACTGAAAGATCTCCTAGTGGAGGCGGTGGTGAGGTTAAGGGGGCGGGGCCTGGGATTCCTTTTGGCAGCAAACCGGAAAGAGAACAAAAATTTAAAAAATGTTTTCAGTGTGGTACTGGATGAAGGGGAGCACAGCTACAGACATCCTGCACGTTCACTCGTGTGCACGCTTAAATGGACACATTCCTCTCCCCTTCCCCCCGCTTAGCCTGGATTTGGAGTTCAAGCCCTTTCTTGCTTGCTGGGGTAAGTTTTCACTTCAGCAATGCTTTCCCAGATGCATTAAAATGAAAGTTAAAAATGTGAATCAGCTGCTTCCTGACCAACTGGCTGGGTGGCTCAATTGGTTGGAGCATCATACTGTACACCAAAAGGTTGTGGGTTCAATACCCAGTAGGGGCACCTGCAGGAGGCAACTGGTCTCTCTCACATCAATGTTTCTCTCTCTCTCAAATCGATAAATATATTCGTGGGTGATGATAAAAAAAAGTGAATGTAATCTTAAAAAATAATTCACACATTTTCCCCTATTATTCTCTAGTCAAATGAAGTTAGATGTGATTTATGTTAAGTATATTGTGTGACATGGTGATATTAGTATCTCATTGGATTATAATTATTTGTGCAATATTTTTCCCTATTCTAGATTGTGAGGTTCTTGAGAGCAGAGACAGTTCTCATTCCCTCTGTGTCCCTGAGGGCCTGGCACACTGTTTAATGCCCTTGTTATGCTTAACAAGTATTTGATGAACTAATATGGCTCCATAAGGACAAGGCCTAACCTTGTGTGCAGATGTTTATCAAGTGTAAGGTAAGCATAACCCCACTTCACAATCCTCCTTCTCTCTTCTTTAGACCCTTTCACTTTCAAGCATTTCCAGGCTGGCGTTTAGGGATTAGTCTGGGGTATCCTTGGCAGGTCTGTATCCCATGGTGCTAAGAGCACTAGAGATTCTACCTGGAAAGCTGACCACCCCAGATTTCTCCACGAGGACTCCTAGGACACTGGGTCATGCTTCAGCCTGACCCTCATGAAGTGTGTGTTAGGGGTGTGTGTCTGTCACAGATGCTGGGAAGAGAAAGACCAGAGGATCTGGGATGTCTGTGAGAGCAGAGGGAGTGGCCGTGCGACTAAGTTGGGGAATGCTGGGTCCCCGCACCCTGAGTTGGAATTGCTGATCTTAGTTGGTTTCCTGGCTCTAGCTTCCTCATCCTTTCTCTTTTTCTCCTGTTCCAAAGACTACAATAATAGCTCCACCTTTTTATGGTTTATTGTTGGAGGGGAGGTCACCAGAGGCCAAGAGCAGGGAAATCAGCTGATTCCTGACCATCTGGAGGTCTTAAGCTACCCTCCTCTCCAAATATAAATCTGCACTAGTCAGTCCTGGCGAATGCGATACGGTAGTGATTGGATGGGGCGGGCAGGAAGGGGGAGAGGGAGAGGACTTCATTCTGCACTGGCTTAAAAAGTCAAGGCTCTGTAAGGTTGGCCAAAGGAAGAAAGATGTTGCCCTGTGGTACCTGCAGCGCTTCCCTTCCCCAGCAGGTTCTTCCACTCATTCCCAAGAACCCTGGTGCTTCTCTGACGGCACACCTCCTGCTGGTCCCAGCGAAGGGGGATAGGACCCCTGCTCCCTCTCTGCTCCCCCACCCCAGCCTTTATGCCAGCCTGGGTGTCCCGGAGCTGACTGGCCTGCAAACAGGACTGTATCTTCAGAATGTACCCCCTCCCCCTCAACTTTAGCATTAACCTTTCTCTCTTTTTCAACAAAAGCCAAACTCTTTCAAAGCCAATCTGATTGAAATTCAAAAACTTTCCTGGGCCTCTGCACCACTCTCTACTCCTCCCCATTTTGACAGCCGCTTACCCCCCCCTCCCCAAACCTTCCAACCCCTTACCCCCCTAGCAATGCATAAAATAGAGAGACAAAGGGCTCTCCCACATCCCTTCCCCCAAGCACAAGACTCTCCCTTTGTATCATTGTATCACTTCAGGCTGGTGGAAAAGGAGCTGGCTCTGGGCGCTCCATTGTTTCCCAGCCACCCCCACCCCCACCGCCCTCGGCAGCTCGGAGGCCTGATGCTGAGCCCAGCATAGTTGGTCAAACTAAGAGAAGTGGGGTCTCTTTTGAGGTTCAAGGCCCACCCTTGGACAGGAGAGGGAAAGAGCCAAAAGCAAGTCTCGGCCTTAAGAGGAACGCCATGGCTCCATAGCCCCACAGAGAGGACTTGAGGGTGGACCAGCAACCACTGACCCAAACTTGCTCCCTTATTTTCCTGGACACCAGATGGAGCTCCTCCCACCTCCTGCCTCTGTGGCGGGAGCAATTAGAATGGTCTGGCAGGCTCTGGGGAGGGGAGGGGCCCAGGTGGTGGCCAGGAGGCTATTACAGAATGGAGACGGCAGCCTAGGGACACCTCCCTGAACAAGGCTGCAGCCACTGAGGAGGAAAAGTCCTGGACAATTTTCAATTAATGAATTAATTCAACAAGTACTTACTGAGCATCTACTGTATGCTCATTGGGAAAATGGCAGTGAACATAATAAAGTCCTTCCTCGCAGAGCTTACATTCTAGTGGGCAAGATGGTCAACAAATCGATGAATCAACACATATTTCAAGGATACGTCTATATAGAAAAATAAAGCAAGGAAAGGGAATAGAGAGTGCCAGGTGGGGTTACGTTATTAGCAAGTGATGATGGGAATGTCACGAAGGCCTCCTGATACAGTCAACATTTAGACAGAGACCTAAAGTGAGGGAGCGTCAGGGAAAAGAGAATTCCCGTCTGAGGGAACACAGGAGCAAAGCCTTCAGCTGTTGATTAAGAAACAGAAAGGCTGAAGCAGAGAGCGTGAAGGGGAGACCACAGAGCATGAGATCAGAGAGGAGCAGGGAGGCCAGTTAATGGGAGGCCTCTTAAGACTTGATAAGAGGTTGGGATTTACTCGGAAGGACTGGGAAGCCAGAGGAGACACAGAATATGATTTTTGTTATAAAAGGTCCCAGAGCAAAGGAAGAAGTGGGGAGACCTTAGGAGACTGTTGAGATTATCTAGGTGAGAGATGATGGTGGCTTGGACCACGGTAATGTGGTAGAGATGGAGGGAAGTGGTCAGATTTTGGATATATCCAATGGTAAAGACAAAAGGATTTGGGGAGAGTTTGTATAGAAGGTGTGAGAGAAGGAATCAAGGGTGATTTCAAGGTTAGGGCCTGATCTAAATGGAAGACTGAAGTAAGTAGCACGACAGAGATAAGGGGGGAATTATTTGAACCTCTGCAGGTAGACGAATCAGGAGTTCAGTTCCCGCTTATGAATTAGAGCTGCCTATCAGCTGAAGATGTCCAGTAAGCATTTGGGTACATGAGTTTGAAGTTCTGGGCAGAGATCTGGGCTAGAGATATAAATCTTGGAGCCACCAGCATGAAGCTGGTATTAAAGCCACAAGACTGAATGAGATAATCTAGGAAAAGAGAAATTGGTGGACCAGTCCAAGGGTACTCCAAAGTTTAGTGGTCAGAGAGAGAAATAGGAACCAGCAAAAGAGGAGCAAGAGAAACAAGAGAGGGTGGGGGCTAGAAGCTGAGTGAAGAAAGTCTAGGTGGAGGGAATGATAGATCAAGTATAATGTGGGCCAAAGGTTGGCATTGGATCTGGCAATAGGGAAGTTACTAGATGTCTTGACAAATGCCATTTCAGAGGAAGGATGGGGAAAATTTTAACTAGAGAGGGTTCAGTGAGAATGAAAAGAGAAGAGGATGACATCAAGTATAGATATAAAGGGAAATGGAGAAATAGTTGTAGGCACCAATGGAATTTTTTTAAATTTAAAAGATGGTAAATATCATGTTTGTATGCCGACAGGAATGATCCATTAGAGAAGACTTGATGAGATGAGGGGGAAGTGGGTAGAACTGCTGGGACAGTGTCCTTCAAGAAGTGAGAGGGACTTGGATCCAGAGCATAGGGGATGGGATTCTCCTAGAGGAAAGCATGACAAGCCACCCATAGTAACAGGAGAGAAAGCGGAATAATGGTACAAACGGCTTGATACATTAGAAGGCAGGAGCAATGAGAAGTTATCTCCTCATTGCTCCATTTTCTAAATTAAATGAGAAGCCAGAATCAAGCAGACAGAAGGCAAGAGATGGACTTAACTAGCGTTAAAGTTTTGCTGGGAGAGTATAATGAAAGAAAGTGGGGTAAGGAAATTGGTTGAGGGTATATGCAAGGGAACATAATAGTGGGCCATGAAATCTCAGTTGGTTTAGAAGAGGAATTAGGGATGAGGGACAGTGAAAAGCTGGTAGGATCAGTGGAGTATAGTCCCACTAAGGTTAGAACTGGTGCACTTACAAGGACTAAATTGGTGACTAGAGGGCAGGATGATTAAAATAGATATACAAAGGGGTACAGGTATTGGTAATGACAAGGTTTTGGGGATGACCCTGATTGAGGTAGAGTGGAGGACAAGATCACTGTAAGAGAGGAAGTCAAGGAACCAATAGAGTGGAATGTTAAAAATGGTTCTCACAGTGGGGTTGTTGGACTAGCAATATTGGTAATAATTGGCAACATGTTAGAAATGCAAATTTTGGACTACACTCCACAACTACCGACTCAGAAACTCTAAGAAAGGGGCCTAGAAATCTGTGTTTTAACAAGCTATCCTGGATGATTTGATGGTGTTAAAGTTGAGAATTATTGGTACAGGGGACTTTGATGGATTGCGGGAGTTGAGGAGGGGTGAGAGTGGGTCAGGTTAGGGCAGTGATTCTCAACCAAGGCTGCACAACATTAGCATCACCAGGAGAGCTTTAAAAATCCCAGTGCTGAGGCTGTACTCAAGAATCAATGAAATCATAATCTGGCAGGGAGAGTTTGCCTGATGATTCCAATATGCAGGCAAGGTTGAAAACCACTAAATTATGGGGCATACAGAGCCTTAAGGAATGACAGTCTAGGTGATGGAGGCTCCCTGGGAAGTGGATGCTTCTGTGGTGAGTGAAACAGAGAACTTGATGACCTTGGTCTTGGTAGACTCTGGGGCAGAATTTCGTAGGGAGGCTGTGTATGCTAGAGCTGAAGGTGTGACGCTATTATCAGGAGCATGTGGATTTCTGGGGTTGCCACTTCACATCTGCCAATGAGTCTTTCCCTTCTTGGAACCCAGAAGAAATGAAGTTTGGGAGAACAGATCTATATAGGGATGTTCCTTGCTCATCAAATACTCCCCACAGTAAATGTTGGCTTCCTTCTGGAATGCCTTGGTTTAGCGGAGCAACCACTGTCAGAGCCAAGTTAGGGCCAGGCCACTGCTGATCCACTGCTTCCAGTCAGTGAGCTACTTGGCCAGGCCCGGTTTTTCCCTACCTGGTTTCTGTTTTCATGGAAGCACAAGCAGCTTTTCATGTATCCAGCATCTTGGCCTGTAGGTCCAGTCCAAATGCCTTGAGAGTTTAGATAAGAGAAGGAACATCATTAGCTTTGGAGAAAAATTTATCCTAAGAATTTAGGAGGCAGCTTCTAGCAGAAAGAAGGGAAACATGAGAAAGGAGTTCTTGGGAGCAGTATAATATGTGCTCAATAAAAATGTAAGAAGTAAATGAACCCAGAATGAGGAGAACTGCTGAACTTGGGGGAATTATCATGGGAGTTGGGGTGATCATATATTTATGAGCTTTGGTCTTTATGCAAAAAGACTCCATTGAGGCAGATTATCTCATAAAATTAAACAAAGAGAAGTGTTACCACATGGTGGTATTGGGGCCATAAGAGATTATCACATATAGGTGGATGAGAAGAGTCTGTTCACACTCTGATGAGAAGTAGTGTTCACTCAAGATTGTAGGCGATAATCCTAACAGGTGGATAAGGGCCCAAGGGCATAAAAGGCAGATGATTTCATATAGGAGGGGCTTGGTTTCTAAGCATATAGTGAAATATAGGTGTGTGCGTGCGCATGCGCACGTGTGTGAGGCGGGGGGGAGTTGAAATTAATATATACATCTATGCCAAGCCAACAAGACTCTTGAAGTATCTGGACTGTACTGTAGATAAGGTGGGCTCAATAGGAAAGAATGAGATAGACACATCAAATATGTCTGTTGAGACAGCATTGTTATAAAGAAAGCTCCAGAAGATGCCTCAGGAATTCTGGGCTCCAAGACCCAGAATTTATTTGAATGGTGATACTAGTGCAACTCGTTCTGCATCCAGAGGAAGGGAAGAACTGGCCAGAAGAAAAACTGTCCAGGCAGTCCTGCCCCCACCCTTAGGCCAGGGTCATGGAGGAGATGCTACTGGCCAGCACTCTTCACCTTTGAAGCAACAGAAAGATGGGCAGGAGGCAGGCACCCCCACTTTTCTGTCCATCAGGAGTTTTATAGAGGGACCAAAAGAAAATGGACGCACTTCTTATAGTTCTCACGCTGTCACTGTATGACCCAGCAGTTTCCTGTTCTCTGGGGCAGGCTGCAAAATTATTCAGCATCCCCAAGTGAACATGCTTGATTAAGTTTAATTTGATCAAGTTGCTAGGTGAACAGGGGTGACTGTTTCATTGTTGGGGGGAAGGGAAGAGCTAGGAAAAGAGCTGTGCTCTGGACCATTGGCCCGCATCACACAAATTTATTACCCAGAAGCACCATGCTGGACTAGAAAGCCATGCTACCAGGCAGGTGGCAAAGGGCAGGGGTGAAAACTAGGAACTGCTGATGTGGCAAGTCACCCTTGCCTACTTCAGGGCACATCACTTTCTCTGCTGACACCCAGTTCCCGACGTGGGGTTGGGAGGGAGTACTGGTTCATTAATTTAAATCTTTCCTTCTTTCTACAGCAATCCTAATCCTGCAGGTTTCTACCCAAATCTATTCAGAGCAGCTTTTGCATTTCATTCATTAATTCACTCATTCACTCTCATGTCAACACATTCCTCTTGCAGGGCTATCTTATTTACTCCCACAGATTGAGTTATCATATTCATATTAGTGACTCTAACTCTATCTCAGCCCAGACTCCCCTTCTGAGTTCCACCCTGGTAAAATTGCCTGTACCCCAGCTTCACCAGAATTTCCCACAGGGACTTAAATTCAGTATGTCAAAAGCTCAAGTCACTCTCTTTCCCTTTCACATTGATTTATACTTCCATCTCAGTGGATGGTCCTCTGTTCACTCTGTCACCCAGTCTATCTCAGAGTTTTTTGGGTTTTTTTAAATATATATTTTATTGGCCCTGACCAGTTTGGCTCAGTGGACAGAGCATTGGCCTTCCAGACGGAAGGGTCCCAGGTTCGATTCCAGTCAAGGGCATGCACCTTGGTTGCAGGCACATCCCAGTAGGGGGTGTGCAGGAGGCAGCTGATCGATGTTTCTCTCTCATTGATGTTTCTAACTCTCTATCCTTCTCCCTTCCTCTCTGTACAAAATCAATAAAATATATAAAATATATATAATAAAATATATATATATATATATTATCCTGCACACCCCCTACTGGGATGTGCCCGCAACCAAGGTGCATGCCCTTGACTGGAATCGAACCTGGGACCCTTCGGTCCGCAGGCCGATGCTCTATCCACTGAGCCAAACCAGTCAGGGCTCAGAGTTACTCTTCATTGTCCACTCTATAGCCATACTGCTCTTCCTAAAATACAAATCTTTCATATTTCTGCTCCACTTAAAACTCTTGAATGGCTTCCCATTATCTTTAGGATACAGCCCACACTCTTTGATAAGGCTTATGAGCCCCCTACAAGACCAGCCCTTGCCTACCTCTCCAGCATCACCTCTTGCCACTGTTTAATTCAGTAATTCAATGAACATGAATTGAGTGTATGATCTGTGCTAGACACTATTATAAATGGGCTACAACGGTGAACAAAATGGATACCTCCTTTCCCAGAGTTCGAGCTATCCTGATCTATCCTCTGTTCCCCTTCACCTCTGGGCCAATATGTATAAAGTGTATTCTACTTAGAAAGCTCGTTGTCCTCATATCAAAATCTCTCCCTCTTCCAGTATTCCCTTGCCTAGCTAAATTCTATTCATCACGTAGGTCTTCCTTACTCTCCAGACTAGGTTAGCTTCCACTACACCAGCCCCATCGAAACACTCACCGCACTTTATATAACTACTTTTAAAATTGTCTGTATTCCCATTAGTCTGTACATTCTTTGAAAGCAATCTTTGACATCATCTTATAACCTTAGTGCCTAGCACTTTTAAATTAAGTAGATATTTAATTATCACCTGCTCTGTGCCATGCACTGCGGAAGTCCAAAAATAACTATCTTGCCACCCAAACCTACTTTTTAATCTTTGTACTTCCTGTTTCTGTTAATGGTGTTTGTTACCCATTACTCCCAGGCACCTGACTTAGAAATTTTATCATGAACTGATTTCTTCTCCTCACTTGCCACTATATCAAAATTTAAACTAAGTCCAGTAGGTTATCTTGCTCTTGTTTAATCCCCTTTTCTCCATCCTCACTATTACTGTTCCAGCTCAAGTTCTTATGATTCCTTTTCTTTTTTAAAGACTTGTTTATTGAGATACAAGTTATATACCATACAATAGATCTATTTAAAATATAAAGTTAAATGGTTTTGACATATTCAGAGAGTTGTGCAGCCATCACCACAATCAACTTTAGAACTTTACATCCACTCCTCCAATCTATACCCTTAAGCTATCACCCCAATCCTCCTATCCTCCTACAGCTCCAGGGAACTACTAATCTTCGTTCTCTCTCTATAGATTTGCCTATTCTGGACATCTCATATAAATGTAATAAAATAATACATGACCTCTTGTGTCTGGTTTCTTTTGCTTAGCATGATCTAGTCAAAATTCATCCATGTTTTAGTATGAATCAATACTTCATCCCTTTTTTCCAGTGTTATTGAGCTACTATTGACATATAACATTGTGTAAGTTTAAGGTATACAACATGTGTATGTCTGTGTCTATGTATATTGTATGTATATATGTATAGCACATTTTCTTTATCCATCCACCTGTTGATGAAACTTAGGTTGTTTCCATGTTTTGGCTACTGTGAATAATGCTGTAATGAGAATGGGAGTACAGGTATCTGTTTGAGATCCTCAATTGATTTCTTTTGGATGGATACCCAGAACTGGAATTGCTGGATCATATGGTAGTTACATTTTTAATTTTTTGAGGAATCTCCAAATTGTTTTTCGTAGTGGCTGCATCAATTTACATTCCCACGAACAGTGTACAAGAATTCCTTTCTCTCCATATCCTCATCAATACTTGTTATCTCTTGTCTCTTTGATGATAGTTATTCTAACAGGTGTACAATGATATCTCATTGTGGTTTTGATTTGAATTTCCCTGATGATCAGTGATGTTGAGCACCTTTCCACATACTCATGGGCCACTGTATGCCTTCGTTGGAAAAAATGTCGATTTAGCTCTTCTAGTAATTTTTAAATCAGATTGTCTGGGTTTATTTTGCTATTGAGTTATAGGAGTTCCTTATATATTTTGGATGCTAACTCTTTACCTAGTATATGATTTGCAAGTATTTTTTCCCATTCAGTAGTCTGTCTTTTCATCTTGTTTCTTTTGCTGTGCAGAAACCTTTTAGTTTAATGTACTTTCACTTATTTATTTTTGCTTCCGTTGCTTGTGCTTTTGGTATCATATCCAAAAGAAGTGTTGCAAGATCAGTGTTAAGGACATTTTCCCCTGTTTTCTTCTGACAGCATTACAGTTTCAGATCTTACATTTAAGCCTTTAATCCATTGAGAGTTAATTTTTGTGAGTGGTGAAGATAGGGGTCCAATTTCATTCTACATGTGATTTTCCAGTTTCGCACAGCAACATTTATTGAAGAGACCATCTTTTCTCCATTGAGTATTCTTGGATCCCTTGTCAAATACTAGTTGACTGCATATGTGAGGGTTTATTTCTGGGGTCTCAATTCCCTTTCATTACTCTGTGTGTCTATTTTTTATGCCAGTACCATACTGTTTTGATTACTATAGCTTTAATATAGTTTAAAATCAGGAAGTGTGATGCCTCCAGATTTGTTCTTTTTCCTCAGGATTGCTTTGGCTATTTGGGGTGTTCTGTGGTTCCATACAAATTTTAGGATTTGTTTCTATTTCTGTGAAAAATGCCATTGTAATTTTGATATGGCTTGCACTGAATCTATAGAAGGTTTTGAGGAGTACAGACATTTTAACAACAATTCTGATCTATGAACATGGAATAGTTTCCCATTTATTTGTGTCTTCTTCAGTTTCTTTTGTCAAAGTCTTATAGTTTTCAGAGTACAGATCTTTTATCCCTTGGTTAAATTTATTCCTAAATATTTTATTGTTTTTTGAAGCTATTGTGAATGGAACTGTTTTACTTCGTTTTCAGATATTTCATTGTTAGTGTATAGAAACGTGATTTCTGTATACTGATTTTTTTATTCTGCAACTTCACTACATTTGTTGATTAGTTCTAACAGTTTTCTGGTGAAGTCTTTAGGATTAGCTATAAATAAAACCATATCAGCCCTGGCCGGCTTGGCTCGGTGGATAGAGTGTTGGCCTGTGGACTGAAAGGTCCCAGGTTCGATTCTGGCTCAAGGGCAATGCCTGGGTTGTGGGCTCGATCCCTAGTGGGAGGAGTGCAGGAGGCAGCCAATGATTCTCTCATCATTGACATTTCTATCTCTCTCTCCTTCTCCTTTCCTCTTTGAAATCAATAAAGAAATATATTTAAAAACCATACCATCTGCAAACAGACAATTTTACTTCTCCCTTTCTGATTTGGATGGCTTTTTTTTTTTTCTTGCCTCCTTGCTATGGCTATAACTTCCCAGTACTATGTAGAATAGGAATAATGAAAATGGGCACCCTTGTCTTGTTCCTAATTTTAGAGAAAAAGATTTTTTAAAACAAAACAAAACAGACACACACAATTTTTATGGATTTCAGAGAGGAAGGAAGAGGAAGAGAAATAGAAACATCAATGATGAGAGAATAATTGATGGGCTGCCTCCTGCACGCCCCCTACTGGGGATCAAGCCGAGCCCTTGACTGGAACCAAACCCAGGACCCTTTAGTCAGCAGGCTGACGTTCTATCCACTGAGCCAAACCAGCTAGGGCTAGAAAAAGCTTTTAACCTGTCACCATTTAGTGGGTTTAACATATATTGTCTTTGTTATGTTGAAGTAAGATCTTTCTATATCCAATTTGTTGAGAGTTTTAAATCCTGAAAGGATATTGTATTTTATCAAATGCTTTTTCTGCATCTATTGAGATAATTGTATGGTTTTTACCTTTTATTCTATTAATGTAGTGTATCACATTTATTGATTTGCATTTGTTGGACCATCCCTGCATCCCAGGATAAATCCCATTGGATCATTGTGTATTATCCTTTTAATGTGCTGTTGAATTCAGTTCGCTAATGTTTTGCTGAGGATTTTGCATCTATATTCATTAGGATTATTGGTCTGTAGTTTTCTTACAGTGTTATCTGACTTTGGTTTCAAGATAATGCTGGCTTCATAAAAGGAGTTTGGTAGTGTTCTCTCCTCTTCAATTTTTTTGGAAGAGTTTGATAAGAATTGGCATTAATTCTGCTTTAAATGTTTGGTACTGCATTCCTTTTTATGGCTCAATAATATCCCACTGTATTGATAAATCATAATTTGTTTACCTAATCATTAGCTGATGGACATTGGGTTGTTTTCATCTTTTGGCTATTATGACTAAGGCTTCCATGAACACTAGCTTTTGGGTAGACATATGTTTACAGTTCTCTTGGTATATATCTAAGAGTGGGATTGCTGGGTCAAGTGGTAACTCTATGTTTAACTTTTTGGGGAACTGCCTAATTACTTTCCAGTTGCACCATTTTCTCTCTCCACCAGAAGTGTATTAGTGTTCCAATTCCTTCTCACCAACACTTATTATCTGACTTTTTGATAATAGTCATCCTAGTGGGTGAGAGTGGAATTTCATTGTGGTTTTGATTTGCAATTCCTTAATGACTAAAGATGTTGAGCATCTTTTCATGTGTTTACAAAACATTTATATATCTTCTTTAGAGAAATATCTATTCAAATCTTTGCCCATTTAATTTTTTAAATTTACTACTAGTGGCCCAGTACACGAAATTTGTGCATGGAGGGGGGTGGTTCCCTTAGCCCAGCATGCATAATCTTCAATCGGGGACCCCTTGGGGGATGTCCAACTATCATTTTAGGCCCAATTCCACAAGGATCAGGTCTAAACCAGCAGTCAGATATCCCTCTTGCAATCTGGGACCGCTGGTTCCTAACCACTCACCTACCTGCCTGCCTGATTGCCCCTAACTGCCTCTACCTGATTGCCCCTAACTGCCCTCCCCTGCTGGCCAATTTGGTTCTAATTGGTCAGTTTCTATGCCAGTGTCAAAAGCTCCGCCTCCTAAGCAGCCATTGGCTCCTCACAATTCACTCAGATTTGGTTCTGATTGGTAGGTTTCTATGCCAGTCAGTATCTCTAGGCCTATCTCCAGGCCTGATCAGAGAGGCGGGGCTGATCAGCAATCCCCAGGGAGGCCTGGAGAGAAACAGAGATGTGGCTGCTGGCAAAGCCTGGAGAGAAATAGAAAGGCAATGGCTGATCAGCAGCTGCCACAGAGGCTATGGATTAGAACCTGCCTCTCTCTCCCAGCCTCTCTCTGGGCCTGATCCGCAGCCCTCTCAACTGTCAGTGCTGGGTCACCATGGCAACCCAGCACTGACTGCAGGACTGACTTCTGGTGTTTGGTTGAGCCTTTGGTCGATTGTTATGGACCCTTGGTTTTTATATATTAGGACTAGGGGCCCGGTGCATGAAATTTATGCACTATGGGGGGGGCCTCAGCCCAGCCTGCCCCCTCTCACATATGGGGAGCCCTCAGGGGGTGTCCTACTGACGGCTTAGTCCCGCTCCCTGATCCCTTTGGGGAGTGGGCCTAAGCCACAGTCTGGCCTCCCTTTGTGGGAGGCGACCAGGCTAATCAGGGGAAGCCACTAGCCCTATCACCCCGCTGCTGCAGCCACTGCCAGTCACTGCAGCCACCAAGGTGTTTTCATCAACATGCATTCCAGTCCCTTCACCATGAAAAAATGACAACTTTCTTTAGGTATTTTCAAGATGTGTCTTTCATACGATATGACATTTCTTTCTTTTTTTATCCTCACCTGAGGAAATGTTTCCATGGATTTTTTAGAGAATGTGGAAGAGAAGGGAAAAACAGAGAGAAACATCAAAGTGAGAGGAACACTTTGATTGGTTGCCTCCTGCATGAGCCCTGACCTGGGCCCTGGCCAGGGAGGAGCCTGCAACCTAGGTACATGCCCTTGGTCAGAATTGAACCCACACCCTGCAGTCAGCAGGCTGAGGCATTACACACTGAGCCAAACTGGCTAGGGCAGGATGTGACATTTCTTAGCCCTCCAGCAGTGGACCTTCAGTTTTTTTTCTCCAGGAATGTGGTGGAAAAACCCTAAATCACCTTTTTGGATTATTACCCAAGTTACTAAGAATATTACCAGTGGCCTACAGGGAGCTTAGCCAATGAGCAATAAGAAAAGGTGTTTCCTCTGTAGTTCACTCCGATCACCAGCTCCACCGCTGCCCCTCTAATCCCAGCTCCACCCCTGTCCAGGCCTGTAACCTCTGGCCGAGGATGCAGGCCTGGGCAGGGGACCCCAAGACCCCTCCAATTGCCAGCTGCACAGAGCTCAGGCCTCTGCGATCACTGGGTCTGATCCTGCCCCCTGCCATCGCCGGCTCTGCCCTTGCCCCACTGGCAGTCTCTGGCCAAGGCTGCAGGCCTGGGCAAGAGACCCCCAGACCCCTGCTTTGCCAGCTCCACAGGTGACCAGACCCCTGTGACGCAGGCTCTGCCCCTGCCCCTCTGATCGCTGGCTCTGCAGAGCCCAGGCCCCTGTGATCTCCAGCCTTGCCCCTGCCCAGGCCTGAGGCCTCTGGCCCAGCCTTATGCCTGGGTAGGGCACCCTCATACCCCTCCCATCACTGGCTCTGCCCCTGCCTCCTCCGATCACCGGCTCCACCCTTGCCCATGCCTGAGGCCTCTGGCGAAGGCCTCTGGCCTGGGCAGGGGATCCCCACCCCCCACTGATCGCCTGTTCCACCCCTCAGGCCTCCACCTCCCCCGCCACCTGCCTGGCTAACAGGCCTGACCACTTCAGTGGCAGGGCTGAGCCGGACTGGGCGCCTTCATCTTGTGGGTATGGGCGCTGCCATCTTTGTCATGGAGTGATGCCTAATTTGCATATTACTCTTTTATTAGATATGATTATTGAGTTTACTTCTTTCTTCTCAATCTGGATACCCTTTATTCCATTTTCTTGCCTGATGGTTCTGGCTAGAACCTCCAGGTGAAGTGAAGAGAGTGGATTATTTTGTCTTGATTCTGCTCTTAAGGGGAAAGCATCCAGTCTTTCACCATTGAAGAAGTTCCATTCTATTCCTAGCTTGTTGACTGTTTTTTATCACGAAGAGCTGTTGAATTTTGTCAAATGCTTTTTATATTTTTGCATCTTTTGAGGTGATCATGTGGCCTTGTCTTATGTTCTACTGATATGACATATTTATTGATTTCATATGTTAAATTAATTTTGCATCCTTGGAATAAATCCCATTTGGTAATGGTGTATATTCCCCTTTAGATGTTGCTAATTTAGGTTTCCCAGAATTTTACTGAGGAATTTGAACATATGTTCATAAGGGATCTGTAGTTTTATGTTCTTCTGATGCAGTTGCCTGGTTTTGTATCAGAGTAATATTAGCCTCACAGTACAATCTGGGAAGGGTTCTCTCCTTTTCTATGTTTGGAAGCATTTGTGAAGGATCAGTATTAATTATTCTTTAAAATTTTGGTAGAATTCACCAGTGAAGCCATCTGGGCTTGGGCTTTTCTTTGTGAAGTTCTAAAATTATTAATTCAAATTTTTTACTTGTCACAGGTCTATTCAGTTTTTCTTCTTTTTCCTTCTTACCTGAAGATATTTTCCCATTTATTTTTAGAGAGATTTTCTTTTTGAGTCACTTTTGGTAGTTAGAATTTTTCTAAAAAATCTGTCTATTTTCTCTAAGTTATCTATATACTTTTTTTTGCAGACAATTATTTATAGTATTCTCTTATAATACTTTTAATTTCTATATGGCTGGTAGTGATGTCTCCTCTTCCATTACTATTTTTGGTAATTTGCATCTTCTTTTTTTTCCCCCCACTTGTTCTGTCTAGCTAAAGGTTTGTCCATTTGTTGATCTTTCCAAGGAGCCAACTCTTGGTTTTGCTGATTTTGTCCTTTGTCTTTATATTTTATATTTCATTTATTTATTCTCTAATCTTCTGCTTGATTTGCTCTTCTTTTCCTAGTTTCTTAAGTTGGGAGTTTAGGTTTTTGATTTTAAATATGTCTTCTTTTTTAAATGAAGGTGTTTATAGCTATAAATTTCTCTCTGAGTGCTGCTTTAGCTGCATATTCTAAGTTTTGATACTAGTATATTGTATTATCATTCATCTCAATTTTCATTTTTATTCATTTCAGTTTCTCATTTCCCTTTTGATTTCCTATTTGATCCCTCATTATTTATGTGTAACTGTTTCTAAGAAACATATCCAGTATTTCCCTTTCTAGCTGAGATTATATTTTACTGCAACTAGTTAAATAAAGAACAGTTTAGTTTAATGAACATTTGTTGAGTACCTATTATGCTCAAGCTGAGTGTTGGAATAGAAAAATGTTTAAGACAGTTCTTGCACTGAAGTAATTGGTAATATTGTGGAGAGATGACCCTGAAATAGACAATTATAATATTGGTTGATAAATTCAATGACAGATTTATGTTTAAAGACAAAAGAATGTAGAAAAGACAGTAATTAGTTCTGTCTAGCAGAGAAGATTTCACAATGGAGATAATTACTGAGCAGGGCTTCAAAGGACGAATAGTAACTCATTAGTTAGGAAAAATCATGAAAGACCATTGTCCAGGCAGAGGAAACAGTACATATAAAGATTTAGAGTCTGGCCAGCATGGTTCAGTGGTTGAGCATCAACCTATGAACAAGAAGGTTACAGTTCAATTACTGGTCAGGGCAAATGCCTGGGTTGTAGGTTTGATCTTTGATCTCCAGTGTGGGGCATGCAGGAGGCAGCCGATCAGTGAATCTCTCTCATCATTGATATTTCTATCTCTCTCTCCCTCTCTCTTCCTCTCTGAATCAATATACTTTTTTTGCAGACTATATATATATATATATATAATATATATATATATATATCCTATCTAATAAAGATGGAATATGCAAATTGACCATCACTTCGAGACAAAGATGGCAGTGCCCACATCCAATAAGGAGGGGATATGCAAATTAACATGAGAAAGATGGCAGCAGTCATCCTGGAGCTAAGGTAAGAGGTGGCTCCCAGCCCTAGAGAAAAGGCAGGAGGAAGCGGCCAAAATGAAGGCCTGGATCCTGGGTGCCAGAGGGAAACTGGTGCTGGCAGCCAGGGGAAGGAAGGCCTATTCTTGCATGAATCTTTGTGCATCGGGCCTCTAGTATATATACAGAGTGTCCAGATTATTATGACCACCTGAAGTTTGTAGGCAAATTAGCTATAATTTCACACTGAAGTTGCTAGAGGGCCAGATCATTATAAATGTCTGAATAGCACAACATACCTAAGTATCATTGCTGATAAAGTTCATCCTATCATGTTGATGGTGTATCCCAATGGAGATGGCTTCTTCCAATAAGACAATGCACCATGCCAGGGTGCTCGTATTGTGCGGGGGTGATTTCAAGAACATGAGGGGGACTTTACCTTGCTTAGGTGGCCCCCACAATCAGCAGATCTCAATCCAATTGAGCATTTGTGGGACAAAGTTAAAAGAGCCTTCAGGCAGCTGGTTCCACAACCATCAAATCTCACAGAACTGGACAGTGCTATTCATCAGGCATAGTGTCAGATTCCTCATATCACCTTTCAACATCTCGTAGAGTCAATGCCAAGAAGAATTGCCACAGTATTGAAAGCAAAAGGTGGCCCAACGAAGTACTGATGGGGTGGTCGTAATAATCTGGTCACTCATGTTCAAATATATTCCACGTTCAAAGGCTGTTAAATTGCATTGTTTATCCATATCTGCAGAAAAAAATCACTTCTACTGTCGTGGTAAACAACCTGCTTTCCCATTTATAGTGGTCTGGCCATCTAGCAACTTCAGCGCAAAATTATAGCTAATTTGCCTACAAACATCAGGTGGTCATAATAATCTGGCCTCTCTCAGTGTGTGTGTGTGTGTGTGTGTGTGTGTGTGTGTGTGTGTATAATTTAGAATTGCGAAACAAAATGGGATATTCAAGACCACATTTTACCCCATCCTTAGTCTCTGAGATTCTAGTGAAGCAGATTCTACACCTCACTCCCGGGTAATGGATGTGACCCATTATGAGAAAATTTGAGTATTATATTGCCTTGGCCATAGTGATTGTTTCAGAATGGGCACAAATCAAGGCCAAAAGGAAGCACTGGGACTTTAAGTGGGATTTTTGAGAGATAAGATATTTGCTTTTTCACGCCAGGAAATGCTTAAAAGGCAGCTGAAAATCCAAGTCATCCTCATGTAGTTGAAACCAGGGAGATGGATGAGAGCTACGGGAGAGTGCCTGGCACATGGTAGAAACTCAGTACATATTCACCGAATGAATGAATGAATGAATGAATGATGTCTAGGGCAAAATCCTGAGAATATCAGGAAATGCCTGTTGAAAGCCATCTCATCTTCCTCCGAATTCCCATAACAACTTCTTAGAATTGTCCTTATGGTGTTTACCGTCTTCTATTTTACAATATGGCATTCTATAAATCTATATTATCTCTTCCTTTAAGATCTAAAGCTTTTCTGATCCTACTTACTTGTATTACATATAAGATTTTATATTATCTGGCCCCTTGCCTACCTCTTCAGCATCAGCTTTATTACTCTAACAGTATTTAAAAACTTGCTCGAGCCTGAACACTTGTCTCTGTCTTTTCTGTATTCTACCCTCTCCTTTAGAATACTTCAATTCAACAAGCTCTTACTGAGAACTCACCAAGTGCCCATCACTTCCTAAGTAAGATCCATTGGTAGAGGGTAATATCAACTTAAGAGTGATGGTCAGTACTTTTTAATGAATAGAATAGAGTAAAATAGAAAAGGGCAGAGTACAGCTCATAAAGTACTGTTTTTGTGAAACTTTTGCTGCATTTGGAAGGGGTGTACTGAGTCACACTATAAAACATGTATTTACTGTAGATCACAGTGGGAAAAGTATGAAGGCTATACTTTAAGATACCCCTGTTACCAAGGTGAGCAGGTCCTTGGTTTATAACTCAAACAACTAAGAATCCCCATGGGCTTCCCTCCCTGTATATCTCCAACCTAAAATTTGAGACTTTGTTCCCAAGCTCAAACCCTAAAGATGGGTCACAAATTAGGTTATGGTCCTCACTTTTGTAGCAACAACCACAATTTTTTAAACTGTCTTTTCAAGTCTAACACACTGCCTGGCTCATAGCAGTGTGCTGATGCTAACTTGTTCTTGTAATAATAGCATTTATGAGCACTTGTTTGCCAGGCAGTGTTCTAAGCTCTTTATATGGACTATCTAATTTGTTCCTTATATCAACCTTATTATAACATTATTGCCAATTTCATTTTATAGATTGGGGAGATTGGGGCATGGAGATATTGACTCAACTTTCCTAAGGCCACACAGTTAGGAGGTGGTGGAGCTAAGATTTGAACCCATGCAATCTAGCTTCCTAGCTGATGCTCTTGAACACTAAGGTCTATAGCTTCCCAAGCGGGCATTACTGTTGAACAGACAGATGTACATTTCATGGAACAGCTCTTCTATAGAATGGCCCTGAGTAACTATTGTCTGAAGAATGTTGTCTATACTGTGGCTATTTTCTTTCCTAAACATCATTTTAAAAAATGTTTTTATTGATTTTTAGAGAGATAGGAAGGGAGAGGGATAGAGAGAGAGAAACATCATCGATCAGCTACCTCCTGCATACCTCCCGAGGATCAAGACTATAACCCCCGGCATGTGCCTTGATTGGGAATTGAACCGGTGTCCTCTTGGTTCATGGGTCGACACTCAACCACTGAGCTATGCCGGCCAGGTTCCTAACCATCCATTTGATAAAAAAAACAGCCTAATTTATTTGGCCCGGGATCTGTAGTTCAACCTTAAGCTGCAGGTTGGTTTAAGCTCTCACTAGTTCCTTGGAGAAAAAGAAAGAAGGAGTAAAATGAGGCCAAAATTCATTTCGATTTTTAAAGTTATTTTTAAAAAACAAGATTATGGAGGAAGACAGCATATGTCTGGCTCTTAAAAGGAATGCGCCTCTATCTCTCGCCCATGATTTTCTCTGACTTTGAAGCTCTGCGCCATGCTGGGGCCTCTGAGCTCTGTCTGCTCTGGGCACTCTGTCAGCCCATGTGCTCCTGTTGAAGGTGAAGAGGACAAAATTGGGACAGGTTGTCAAAAAGACCCTTCTTCCTTTGTTCTGAGTGAATGCTCTCTCTTTCTGAAAAATTTCAGCTTTATCTAAGAAGGGGAAAGGGCAGACTCTATTTCATAAAAAGAAAGGAAGAGGATCTGGGAATCTGTCCCTTCCCCTAGTATTCAGTGAGTTGCTGAATAACAGGGAGAAAAGAGTCAGGGAAAGGACAAAAAAATAAAATAAATAAAATGACACAGCATAGCTCTCAGCCCCTCTCCTATCAGGTTTGACAGAGGGGCAATAGATTTTCTTCATTGCCAGTCCTGACTTATCACAGCCTTGTTTTTAATGAGGTATAATAAGGGGAACATTTTGTAACAACACGGTTCCCCTATTTTATCCTGCAAACAGCTGTGTCATGCTTGTGGCTGGAAGAATGAATCATATCTCTGCCTGCATATGCTAACTCCCATGTAATTACCCCAGCATCTTAAATAAAGCAGGTCCTAAACCTGTCGCTCACATTACAAGCAAACGGTACAGACCTCGTAACTGGGGCCTCTATCATTACAATTAATTTATCACAGAAGCAACTGAGATTAGAGGCTGGAATTAAAACCTAGAGCATGGACGGTCACTGTAGTGACACTGAAAAACAGGCTCTTGAGAGGCGGCTGGCTCCAGCAGCTGGCTGACTAATGCCTTTCCTGGGGAAAAGCAGCCTTAGTTGGATTTTGTTTTCTTTACGTTTTTCCCACCCAAAAGATTTTACTAAAGTGATTTCACTGCCTCTCTTGATTCCAAATGATGTTGGAGAAATTCTACCTAATACTTAACCAGAACGCTGAGCAGGAATCACCATTTTCTCATTCTTAACCGACCACTATCCCGCCATGTGAATAATCCCCTGAGACCTCCCATTTGTTTTTGTTATTAGCAAGGAATGTCTCAAGACATCAGTTTGTTTCCTTTGAGGGGGCAGGAGGTTGGGGGAGGGGGGAGAGAATCCAGAGTATTTCCCTTGAATATAAAAAATGCTGTTGCTTCTCCTCAGGCAGTGTTCCTCAAGCAGGGTTCCTCGACTGAACCACAGAGACAGAAAAAAATACTTTTTTGTGTGTAACTATTTTCTTAGTTCTCCCAAGGATGGTACAACCAGTTCATGTAGATGATACCTTCTAGATGCATAGGAGGGAAACTAACCCATTACACTGAAGGGGTACCTGAGGGATTCGTGCTTCCCCTGGTTGAAAAAGGCGGGAGAGACAGCCTGACTCAATCACAGAATTATTCACCAGAAAACCCTCTTCCAGACCATGAGTCAGTTCCCATCCTATTAAAAGCAGTTCTCACTCATGCTCCCACACGTGGGCTCCTTTTAGAACAGGCTGGGTTTCCAGACATGGAAGTTGGGGGAGACTGTTGCTGTTTCCATCGTCATCATCCCCAGAGCTCAGTAGTCTATTCTTTCTATCAGTTCTCCACACCTGGAGTCTATTGTGTGCCCACTAAAACCCATTTCCTCCTCACACAGCCTGACTACCTTTCCCAGCTTCCTTTGCAGTTAGATATGACTGAATGCTGGTCGTTGGACTGTAGGTGGAAGTAAAGTATGCCATTTCCTCTGGGCCAATAAAAATCGCCTACTTGATCCTTCATGCGGTCTTTTGTCATATGCCAGCTAGAACACCAGCAGATAATTCTGTGCCCCAGGGGTTGACAAAACTGTATTCCAAAATCACCACTCTGAAGCTGCCTTCTAAACAGGGTTTTGTTTGATGTAGTATTTACCTACCCGGACTATTAAAACCTGAAAATGGGATGACCAACCTCTTCCTCTGGAGGTTCTATAGCTCATGAAGAATAGGGAAGGGAGGAGAACCTGGAGTCCAAGGCTGTGAAAGCAGATTTTGGAGATATTTCAGTGCTTGGATTGGATAAGGGGGTTAGGCCAGCTGTGGGCCCAGACCCTTGACCTGGGAAAGGGAGCTCACAGCTTGGGGGGTTCCTTGGTCCCTCACATACTTGACAAGTCTCATTTTGATAGCCCTTGGAAGGCTCAAGGGTGAAAAGATAATAAGGGGAAAGTCTATGAAGATCCAATTCAAACAGAGTAACAAACATGTATATGAGAGCAAACGATAAATCATACTCTCTCTAATCCCATCAGGGTGCACCATTGATTAAACTTTGGCCCTGCGTGACCTGCTTCCTTGCCTACCCTGGCACTGCTTGTTCTTACAGCTCCTGGGACATATCTTCATTGAACACCTTTTCCGAGTAATCTGCCTGCCCACTAGCTTGGGAGTTCCTCAATGTCAGGAGAAGAGTCTCATTCATCTCTATTTCCCTTCAGCCAGTTCAGGGCCTGGAACCCAGTCCCAGCTTAATGTCTGCTAAGTGAATGGTCACAAAGCACTGCCCAAGTCAATAAGAAGAGGTTATTTTCTGATACAGGCACACACTCCTCCTGCTTGTTGCTCTATATGTTGGGGTGCTTTCTAAAGTGGTGCTGTGAAGTAGAAACTGGAGATAGTTCCTCTCCATACTCCATTCAGCTTTCTTTCTGTTCAAGAGAGGAGGTGTTTGAAAGTTGGGCTTCTGGCATTGAGCAGGGTAGAGCACAGCAAACTGGTCCACAAATTAATCTCCTTGAAAGGTATATGTTAATACTATGCTTAAGTTAGGCTATGCCAAAGGCTAGCAATGTGAAATGTGAAGAACCCCATTCCTTTTTTTTAAATTCTTTTATTTATTTGAGAGAGAGAGAGAGAGAGAGAGAGAGAGAGAGAGAGAGAGAGAGAGAGAGAAACATCCATAGGCTGCCTCCTACACGCCCCCTACTGGGAATTGAGCCTGCGACCCAGGCATGTGCCCTGACCGGGAATCAAACCTGCAACCTCTCAATGCATGGGATGACACTCAACCACTGAACCACACTGGCTAGGGCAAAAACCCCATTTTTGGTCCCCTAATACTCAAGTACTTCATGGCTACCTGAAAATAGCTTATTTTCTTCCTATAGAAAGACGTCTAACTCCATTTAAGCTACTCATTACTTACTTGGGAAGGAATATACAAATGCCTTGAGAAACATGCAGTATGGAAAAGGAGAAAAGATGGGTATTATTATTAATATGATCTCTCCCCTTCCTTCAACTGTCTTTAGTGCAGCACTCTCCCACTCCTCCTGCCCACTTGAGAAGGGAGCCTACAGAGATCTAGACTAGATCAGTTCTGGTCCGGCTTGCAGTGAATTCTTGTCTCATCTCATTTAAAAAATATTATTCCTCTATATAAAAATGAATCAAATCAGTTTCGAATAGAAGTTAAGCGTGTGGGTTCAGGGTCAGATTGATTGAGTTGAGAAATAAAACCAGGTTTGCAGGACTAAAGTACTGCATGCAAAACATTTGGCACAATGGCTGACAAATAACAGTCACTCAGGAAATGTTACCTGTCATAGTTTCCTATCTCTGAATTAACACCCATCTTTCCTTGTTTCCTCCTGTCACAACTGAGACATTATCCTCTTCCTATTAAGTCTGGTCCTCCACATGTGCTCTGGATCCCATCACTTCTTGCCTTTTAAAAACGGATTCATTAATCATTATCTCTCTTTCTTCCATTACCAGTCTTTTTCTTTGATCATTTCCATCACCATACACATATGCACTGGTATCTTCTATTTTAAAAATTCCCCATCTTTTCCACCTGCCACCATATTTTTATGCTCTTTATAGCCAAACATCTCCAAAGGTTATCTATACCTGCTGTATACCATTTCTCACCTCCCATGAACTCTTCCATGCATGTCAATTTGAGTTTGCCCGGTCAGTCCACTAAAATGGCTCTCAAGGTTACCAATCGCCCTCCATATTGCCAAATCCTGCAGGCATGTCTCCTTTCTTGATTTCTCGGAAGCATCTGACATGACTCACCGTTTGCTCTTTCTTAATCCAAGCCCCCCTCCCCCTTCTGCTCCTTTGTTATATCTTACCTCTTTGTTTTCTCCTTCTCAGCCTCCTTTCCTCTTTCCTCTTTTTTTCTACTAGAGCTTTAAATTTTAGAATTCTCTAAGGGTTCATTCTGTACCATTTTCTTCTTTTTACATGACCTGCCTTGGTGATTTCATCTTTTCCAGTCACTTTAAATAGTGTCGGGGCTGGTGTGGCTTAGTTGGTTGAGAGTCATCCCATGCACCAACCAGTCCCCGGTTTGATTCCGGTCAGGGTACATGCCCAGGTTTCAGACTTGATCCTCAGTGAGGGTTGTGCAGGAGGCAACTGATTGCTGTTTCTCTCTTTCCCTTTCTTTCTTTCTTTCTTTCTTTCTTTCTTTCTTTCTTTCTTTCTTTCTTTCTTTCTTTCTTTCTTTCTTTCTTTCTTCTTTCTCTCTCTCTCTCTCTCTCCCTCCCTCCCTCCCTCCCTCCCTCTCTCCCTCCCTCTCTCCCTCTCTCTCTCCCTCCCTTCCTCCTGCTCTCTAAAATATCAGTAAGAACATATAATAATACAGAAGTCAGAAAATGTATATAATGAACTAGTAGAGTTGGAGGAGGAGATCCTATGGCAAAATATTGAAAGCATAAGCTGGTTGCTTTTAGCTACATTTGATGAGCCACTAACAAGAAAGATATAAACTCAGAACAGAACTGCCTAGTTTGCAAGTAGAATTCAGTGGGAATAAAGAGAACCCAGAATTAACTGGGTAAAAAAAAACAACAACACAACTTTCTCATCTCCAGCTTGTCCAGTAAAATATTTTCCAATTAAGAGCCATTCTGGGGCTAAAGATCAAATCCACAGTGCTGTCAGAAGATATGGTTCCAAGGTGAAGTCAAGATTAAGGGTCTTCATTAAGATCTGAAGGGGAAAAGGTGGCATCTAGTAGATTCTTTCCATTGGAAAAGAGGCTCCTAGAAAGCTATGAACATGGTTGTACAGCAGGCTAACATGACCAGAGTACCAAAAATTAGGACTGGATAGATCATGTCTTGTAAAAATTGTGGGTATGGCTTGTGACACAGGGAGTTGACTGGTTCCGAATATGTAGAAAACCCACAACGTTTGTGAAAGAGTTGTACTGCCAAAGCACTGCCAGCTCCAAATAAAAAGGACTGAGACTGTTCAAGATGTAAAAAGATATAAGTCCCTACATTTTTACACACAGGCAGTCAGTTGAAACAGCTGCTCAGCCACCAAAAAGGCATATTATTTAATGCTCTCTTCAGAAGTGTCCAAGGATGATGGAAAAGAAAGGACTTCCAGAGGACAAACCAAAGAGCCATGGAGAAAAATAGATTGGACATCCACTCCCAGAAAGCAGAACCAGGGCCTAATAAGAGACATTCTCAACTCCTGGGATGGTGGGACCTATTAACATTTGCCCAGTGGAATTTCAGAACTGCTATGAACCAGCAATTTCTATGTGTATCTAGTTCTTCGCCTTTATGAATGGAATAATTTATTGCTGTTATCTTTTATCCATCTTACCATCCATTGTATATTAAATGTGTGTGTGTGTGGGGGGGGGGGTTATGTTTTTATTTATATACTAAGGCCTGGTACACGAATTCATGCACAGGTGGGGTCCCTCAGGGTAGCCTGCAGAGGTTGGGCCCCAGCTTGCGCTCCCAGCCTCGCATCCTGCCTTGGCCTGGCGTTGCCTCCTCATCTATGGGCCACCTGTGGGATGATCAAAAGGGGTTGGGCCCTTCGCCTGGCTCCCTCAGTGCCTGGGAGCTAGGTGGCGGCCCCGCTCCCCCACCATCGCTGATCACCATCTGTGGGGTGATCAGGCCCCCACTTGCACCTGCCTTGGCCTGATACTACCTGCTCACCTGCTCCACCATCCTGCCACAGTCCCACTCTTGTTGGGGCCCATCAGGGCCTGCAGCGCCTCCACTGCTGCCTGCTGCCAGCACTGTGTTGCTGACGCCTGCCATGTTCTGTGCCACCCCCTGGTGGTCTGCACAAGTCATAACAAGGGGCTGAACTCCCTGTCTCTCAGTCAAACAACTGCCCAAGGGGACAATTTGCATATTGGGCTTTTATTATATAGAGTGTTTTTTATTTCTAAGGTCTTTATATTGAGTGAGACCATATATAGGCCTGATATAGAGATTTAAAAAATCCTGGACTTCAGGCCAGGTGACATGATTTGGATAAAACTTGAGGTAGTCTTGGGATTGTAAGTGAATGTAGTTTGCAGGTGAGAAGAATGTGAATATTCATGAACAAGAGGTAGATTGTGATAGATTATTGTCCTAATATATTTATCACACTGCTACCTGTACGGAGGCATCTACTTCCCTGCTCCTTGACTTTTGGCTCATTTATCTGACTGCTTTGGCCAATGGTAATTTGGGTCAGATAAGACCCAAGCATGTGCTTAAATGTGCTTGTGTGGTTGGTCCTCCTGAGGAGAGCTCTCCTCAGGTAGTTTCTATCTCTTCAGCTCAAGTACAGAATGAACATTGATCAGACTAGAGCTCAACCTATTGCAAGGAGCAGAGATGCTTGGCCAAGTTGAGACTAGATCAGCCAACCTATGGATTCCTGAGGAACAAACGCTAGTATTGTATTCAATTGAGATTTTTGTTTTTTTGCTATGTAATGAGAGCTAACTGGTTCTTTCTCATTCTTCAAATGTAACAAGCACATTCCTGTCTCAGGACTGTTAAAATAACCTGTTCCTTCTTTTGCTCATTGCAGGTCTTAGCTTCAGATCTTTATTTAAGCGGATTTCTTCAGAAACCACCTTAGTTGATCACCTGATTATTTTATATTGGTGTGCCATTTATTTCATAGCACTCATTTCTATTTGTAACAATAAATATGTATGTTTACTTGTTTATTTCCCCCTCTGGACTATGATCCTTATAAGGGAAGGAACCCAACCATTTATTCACTAATGCATCCTCACAGTCTAGAATTCAGGCTAGTGCATAATAGGTTATCATTAAATATTTGTTGAATAAAGGAATTTTTAAAGTGAGTAAATGAATATAAATATATTGGGAAACACTTGGAATACTCTTTGGGCTACTCAGAAAGCAGCTTTAGGAAATGTAATTTAATTTACTTCCACTCTTCTCATTTTAATAATAACTGTTTTGTTCAATTCTTTTGTTTAAATATATTTTTATTGATTTCAGAGAGGAAGGGGGAGAGATAGAGACAGAAATATCAATGATGAAAAGAGAATCATTGACCGGCTGCCTCCTGCACGCCCCTACTAAGGATTGAGCCTGCCATCCAGGCATGTACCCTTGACTGGAATTGAACCCGAGACCCTTCAGTCCACAGGTTGATGCTCTATCCATTGGGCTAAACCAGCTAGGGTTGTTTTGTTCTATTCTTAATGAGCTGTGCTTCCTAAAGGAATAGGTTGCCTTCTAGGTAACCAAATCAACCAATCTAGCCAAAATACATAACCGATGGGCTCCTTGCTTATACTATATCTGACTGCTTTTGCACAAATATTCTGACTCAGGGTCCAAGGTGCAGGTCAGGCTATCTACTGTTTCTACCATGGCCAGGACCATTTCTCCCCCCGCCCCCCCCCACAAATTTCAGTTGGTGTATTCCAGCCGCTCCAAAAACATAAGCAAACCCACAAAAACACATGCAGACCCACAGAGCTTGGTTCAACCCTATGGTAGAAACCCGACACCAAGGATAGATATGTCTGATGGCCCCAAGCCTACAGCCTGACTACTCTAACATATACCTTTCCCAAGCCAGCTCTAGCTTCCTCCCTGTAGCATTTGTTGCTCCTGCTGCAAGGTTCCAATGTCAGTCTCTGCAATGTTTCTGAAGCCCCAGACCACACATTATGGAAAAAAGAGGGGTTCCAGAGCATGGAGATCTTCCCATAAGGGAGGGGTGGAAAGAAAAACCTGGGCTTGGATCCTGGTACACGCTACCAAGCTCAGCAAACTGTTTCTGGAGGCTTCCTGGCTTTTCTAACCTCAAGTTTCTCCAAGTCAGGATCTTTGACTTTAATCTCTACACTTTTCTACTTCTTTTTCTTTCTTTCTGGCATTAAAATTTTATTAAATATTATATGAATTTTATGATATGGAGATATATGAAGATATGAAGCCTAACAGAACATTTGTGAATCACCATCCAACTTAAGAAACAGAACATAATCACTAAGTTATGTGCTCCCTCTGGATCCTATCTTCCTAACTCCCCCACCCTTCTCATATACTAGTAAATATCTTCCCAGACTTTTCCTCCTCAGTACTTACTTTTCTCTATAGCTTATCAAATATGTATGTCCTTAGCAATATATTGCTTGTTTTAGAATTTTATGAGTGTATCACACTGCATATATTCTTCTGAAACTGTTTTTGTTTATATTTCTAAAAGTTCCCTGCATTGATTCATATGGTTATAGTGTTTTCATTTTCACTACTTTATAGCATTCAATTATATGAATATACCACAATCTATTAATCCATTTCCTGTTAATGGACATATGGGTTATTTACAGGCTTTGTTTTGTTGTTATTATGAAAAATTCTGCCATGAATATTCTTGTATAAACATCTCTTGGAGTATATGAGCAAGAGTTCCTCTAGGGACTATATCTAGGTATGGAACTGTTAAGGCATAGAATATGTACATGTTCATCTCTACAAGAATGTAAGCTGCAATGCATGAGGATAGAGGTTTTTGCCTATTTTGTTCATTGCCATATCCCCAAAATCTAGAACTTGGCACAGAGTAGATGACTCAATAGTTAATTGAATAAATAAAGATAACGCTGTTTTTCAAAAGCAATGATGCCAATTTACATTCCTAGTAGCCTATCGGGTCCTACTTACTATTTTTAATAAAATGCAAACACCTCTTCCTCATTCCATTTGCTCATATTCCATATTAGACTTTTCATTTTCTTCACGGTCCTATAGCTAACACACCTGGAATAGTCACTATTTCTGTTTGTGTGAAGTAGGACAAGTTTAACTACTCTACATAAGCCTCAGGCTCCTCACTTATCAAATGGGGATAGCAATGCTTTCCTCCGTAAAGGTTTAACACGCTCAATAACGGTACCAATAAATGATAAATCTTATTACAGAGAAACCCTCTTATCCAATGCAGTGGTTGATAATCTCAAAAGTCCTATAAAGCACAATATCATTTTTAAAAGATATAAATTTACCTAGAACATTGTATTTTAACTTAAAAGATATAAATGTAGATTCATTCTCCAATTTTATTTTTTATGTCAGGCCAAGGAATGTGTCTGCTGACTGGCTTTCCAGATCTTTCCTGCATAAATCACACTCATAATACATTGTCTATAATTCTTAGTTTTAGGTTTTTTTTAAAAAAAATAGTGGAACAAGAACTTAAAGAGATTAGAGTACAGATTCCTAGATTGTTGTGATGTTTTCCCTCCATTAATCTTACCCATACCTCTTTCAACAGCAATTATTTTAAAAACTCACTTTAATTTTCAATGTGGTTTTCATAAAACAACAACAAACATCGCCCTTTCTGATTTTATATGTTGAGTTTACAAAATATTTGCCCAAGTGTGCGTTGTAGGATCCGTGCATTTTTACACAGGGCACAGAGTGTCGGTTTACCTGACAAGTAAGTTAAGTGGAACTTGGTAAAGAGAGCTACTGTATTATTATTGTCTTTGTTTCTACCATTGACCTAGTTTCAGGGCCACCTGTCTTCTGAGCTGATACCCGCCGAAGGTTTCGCTCATTGGACAAAGAAAGGCATGGAACACCCAAGGAACAAAGCCTGACAAGTTGAAGGAGATTTTAACGTATTCAGTTACTGAAAGGATACTCTGGACTTGTAAGATTTTCTTGTCCCTGATAGATAGAAACAGAGAGAGGGAGAAAAGTTCCGCCTTTCTCTAACAGGCACAGCACTGTGGCGAGGAAGAAGGTCTGACTTTAATTAGTCAGACCATCACCCTACTAAACTCCACTGAAACCAAAACAAACCAGGCAGTCCCATATGTCATAAGAATTAAAGGCATAGTTCCCACTTCCTAACGATGCTTTTACAGAAACCGTTCCACTGTAAAACTTTATGATTTGAATCTTTATAGCTGCCAGCAGAGCACATGTTCACTGCCCTAAATTATAACTTAATCACAATAGAAGTTGACTTTCCAGCCCTTTGCAGTCAAGACAAGAGAGGGAAGGGGCCTACAGAACAAATTGCCTGCTATTTCTCACCCACCTGTTTCTTCCTGGGGTGTAGAGTGCCAGCAAAGTGGAGAGACACAAGGAAACACATACCTCACAGACCAGGAAGAATTAGAAGTTTGAACCATCCAGACATGAGCATAGTCCTGGCTTCATCAGGGCAAAGTGAATGCCAAGAAAGGTAAGAGTGAGAAAGGAAAAACCAGCAGGATTTTCAGTTATCCTGATCCCACCTCCTCACTCCAATGGTCAGATGACTCTTTTCCTTTACTTAGGCTGAGCATCCTCTATTGTTGGAGACTGGGTTAAAAAAAAAAGGAGACAAAAGTAAAATCCCTCTACCTCTCTCTCCTCAGCTCCATATGGCTAAACCATGAAGTGTGAGGAGGAAAAGAGGTTGTCAGACACGCTGAGGCCAGATCCTGGAGGGCCCTGCATGCCACACGAAGAAATTTCAATTTTATTATTTAGGCAGTAGGTAATGATTTAAAAATTTGAGGACTGAAGTACCATGATGAGATTGCTTTTTTCAAAAAGACTCTGCATACAAAGAAGATACACACAAATGACCTCAAAATGAAAAGAGGGTCCATATCATTAGTCATTAGAGAAATGCACATAAAAACCACCGAGAGATACCACTTCACACCCACTAGGATGGCTATTCAAAACAAGCCAACCAACAAACTAGAAGATAGCCAGCGTTGGCCAGGGTGAGGAGAAACTGGAATCCTCAGACTCAGCTGATGGAAACGGTGTAGCCACTATGGAAAACTGTGTGGCAGTTCCTTAAAATGTTAAACACAGAGTTATCATATGGCCCAGCTCTTCCACTCCGGGGAATATATGCAAGAGAAATGAAAAAATGTTTACACAAAAACCTGTGCACTAATGTTCATAGCAGCATTATTCATAATGGCCAAGAAGTAGAAACAAACCAAATATCCATCACAGGTGAATGGATCAACCAAATGTACTATAACCATATGATGGAATATTATTTAGCCACAAAAAGGAACTGATATATGCCACAATGTGGACGAACCTCAGAAACATTATGCTACGTGAAAGAAGCCAGACACAAAAGATTGCCTGTTGTATGATTCCATTTATGTGCAATGTCCAGAAAAAACAAATCCAAAAAGACAGAAGGTAGATCAGTGGTTGGCAAGAGATGGAGAGTGGGGAGGAGTTAAAAAGTACAGGGTTTCTTTTTGGGGTGATGGGAAGTTCTGGATTTAAATAGTGGTGATAGTTGGATATCATTGTGATTATACTAAAAACCACTGAGTTGTACACGTCAAAATGATTAACATGATGAATTTTATGTTATGTGAATTTTATCTTAATTTATAAAAAAAGACTGGAGAAGAGTAAAATAAAGGCCAGACAGACTAGTTCAGAAACCTGTTGGGATAATCTAAGTGAGTTATGATGAGAATGAGAAAGGGAAAATCAGCAGGGATCTGACCAGGGCCTGAACTAGCACAGGAGTGGGGAGAGAGCGGAGGACACAGATTTAAACATAATTAGGGGGG
>PVJC01008846.1:9132-47512 GCA_004026665.1 Murina feae | reverse complement strand
ACAAAGTGGTATATTCAATAAATACTTATTAAAGCCATTTTTAAAGCAATAACATATAATATATGCAAACTTCTTTAAAACAAAGTCAAGAGAAGAGATAGGTATACTAGACAGCAGTATTTAAAATAATGGTTAAGACCACAGAAAAGTAATTTATAAAACTGTAAATAGAAAGCCTGCCTTTTTACTTTACTTTAAAATCTAAAATTTCTATTTATATCACTCAGAAGATATTGAGAATCTCTTAAAAATAAATTTTTAAAAAGTAGAAAATTTTAAATCTGCTTCATGAGGAGGATTGTATAAATAAATCCCTGAACATAGAAGTTACATGAAAATTAGTTAAGAAAGATCCTGTGTCTTTCCAAGGGGCGGGGGGGGGAGGGGGGGGGAGAGAGAGAGAGAGATGAGAGAGAAACATGGAATTGGTTGCCTCCCTAAGTGCCCTGACTGGGGACTGAACCCACAATGTAGGTACATGCACTAACCCATAATCAAAACCACAACCTCTTGGTGCATGGGACAAAGCTCCAACCCACTGAGCCACCAGTCCAGGGCCATTTTTATATTCTTTAAACTATTGCAAAAGGAAGACATTATGAAAAGCTTCACATGCATTTAGCTAAACTAATTAAATACTGGTAACAACTACAACAAAGGAAAAAAAAGATATGAATTCATTTTATTTACATATATAGATATAAAATATGTATAGCCAATTTACTTCAGCAATATATCACCATGATAATAGAAAGTTTCTAATAGTAAAGTGATGATGGTTGAAAACTAGAAAACCGCATAAAGTAAGTCTATTTTATTAATAAGTTAATAAGGAAATGATCTCCATAGACATGACAACGCTATAGGATAAGCTTCAATATGTATTTCTTATCAGCCCATTATAAGTTTGGAGAACAGACTATTTCCTTAGCCTGTTGAATAATTTGAACTAAACGCAAGTACTCTCCTTGTCAATACTATGGACTACAAAAGACCTGACAAGCTTCTGTCTAGGAGGGTGAGAGACAGAAGTGTCTTTAACAGTTTTGTTGGGTTCTGTTTTGGTTTTGGACCCCACGGGTCCCACTTCGTAGATCTCTGTTACCAGATCACCCTTGATCTTGCTGATGGCTGTCACTGGCTCTTTTTCACGGTGGTGGATGATGGTAATGGCTTGTACTAGTCGCTTGCCAGATCTGGTTGCCCAACGTTTAAATATTTCTAGATACTTCTACAGGTTGACACTTGTGTCCCACCCTCAGCAAAGAGACCAACAACTGATTCAAGGTGAGGCTGCCTTTCTTATTACTGTTTCTACTACTACGCTAAGAATTTGTCCCAGAAACGCCCCTAAATCTGCCTCCCCCACCCCCATTTTTTATTTTGTGTGGTCCAGGCAAGACATTCTTTTTCAAGACTGCAGTTGCATTTTTCAACAGCTTGACACAGGTCTAGTTGACATACAACTTGCTACACGTATTTAAAATGCACGACTTGCTAAGCTTTGGCATGTTTATACACTGTGAAACCATCAACGCCGTCAAGTCTGGGAACATATTCACCACTCTCAGAAGTTTCCTTACAGCCCTTTCCAGTCTTCCCACCAGCAGTCCCTTCCATCTGCAGGAAAGCAGGGATCTTTTCTCTATGATTCTAGATTAGTTTCCATTTTCTATCACTTGATACACGTGGAATCATATAGGATGCCCTATTTTTATTTGGCTTATTCGATGCAGCAAAGTTCCTATGAGATTGAGCTCTGTTGCAGCATCGTTAGTTGTGCACCTTTTCATTTCTGTCCCATTCTATGGATAAACCACAATTTGCTTATCTATTAATCTGATGATGGACACCTGGATGGTTTCCAGTTGTTGGATGTTACAAATAAATCTGCTTTGTTCATTCTTGCACAAGTCTTTGTATGAGCATATGTCTTCATATCTTCTGGTAAAATATCTAGCAGCAGAATGGCTAAGTCAATTGGCTAGTTTTAAGAAACTGCCAAATGGTTTTCCAAATTATTTTGCCAGATTATATTCCCTCTAGTATTGTATGAGAGTTCTCATTTTTCCACATTTTTGCCAACTCTTGGATGATCATTTACCTGTTCTCTCAATCTGTGGTTTATATTTTCCACTAGAGGCCCAGTGCACAATATTTGTGCACTGGGGGTGGGGGTGGGGGTGGGGGGCTCAGCCCAGCCTGCACCCTCTCACAGTCTGGGACCCCTCAGGGATGTCCACCTGCCAGTTTAGCCAGGAGCAGGCCCAAGCTGGCAGGCAAACATTCACTGAGGGGACCTTAGTGCTGCTGCAGAGACAGGAGAGGCTGCCGCCACTGCTGCTGCACTTGCCAGCGGTGAACTTGGCTTCTGGCTGAGCAGTGCTTCCCAGAGTACTGTGGGAGCTCACTGACCATCAGGGGGCAGCTCCTTCATTGAGCATCTACCTCCTAGTGGTCAGCGCAGGTCATAACAACCAGTCATTCTGCTGTTTGGTCAATTTGCATATTAGCATTTATTATACAGGATTCCCTTAATATTGCATTTCCAATAGTAAAGTTTTTACTTTTAATTAAGTCTAAATTATTTAATTTTTATGGATCATGCTTTTGTTATAATATCTAAAAAACTACAAATATTTGCTCCTATATTTTATTCTAGAAGTTTTATTCTTTCAGGTTTCACATATAGGTCTGTGACCCATATTAATTTGGATAAGGCATGAAGTGTTTTATGTTTTTGCATATAAATATCAAAGATCATTTATTGAAAAGACTATACTTTCTCCCTTGAACTGTCTTTACATCTTTGTCAAAAATCAGTTGTCCATTTATGTGTGGGTTTACTTCCGTGTTCTACTCTGCTTCAGTGAACATTTGTCTCTCTTCATCTCACTTCCACACCATGCTGAATACTAATGCTTTATAAGTCTTGAAATAAGGTAATTTTCCCTCCAATTTTACAAATTTGTTTTGGTTATTCTAGGCCTTTCAAATTTCAGTATTCTAGTATTTCAAAGCCAATATTTCACTCTACACACATGTGCATGCATATGAGTGCACTCACACACACACACACACACACACACACACACAGCCTGCTAGAATTTCATTTGGGATCATGTTGACTACATGAAGTTGGGAAAATGTAGATTTACAGTTGTTCATATGGAAAATAATACAATAACTAATAAATAATAATATATGAATAAACTCTGTGTTTCATGTACTCTCAACTGTAAACCTAGTTTTGACCCACCCTGTAGATCAACCTGGGTAAGATTGGCATCATAATAATACAGTCGTCTGATTCCAAACAAGGTATGCCTCATTTATTTTCATGTATTTTTAAATTTCTATCAGCAATATTCTGTAGTTTTTTGGAGTACAGATCGGGTCTGAGACATGTTTATCAGATTTATATCTAAGAAATTCATAGTGTTGTTATTATAAACAGCATTGCTTTTATTTGAAATTTTTTGTTAATATAGAACTAGAATTGATTTCTTGTATCATAATTTTGTGCCCTGTTACATTACTAAATTCACTTATTCTAAGAATTGCTGTGACTATTTTATAGGTGCCACTAGATTTTCTATAGGTATCTGAAAATAAAAATAGTTTTATAGTCTTCTTTCAATCTGGATACCTTTAATTTCTTATTCTTGCCTTTTGCACTGTAGAATTTTTACATTATGTTAAATAGAAGAACAGACAACTTTGTCTTGCTATTGATCTCAGAAGGAAAGTATTCATTTGTCATATCATGCATGATGTCAGCAATCAATTTTTTATTAATGTCCTTCATCAGGTTGAGGAAGTTCCCTTCTTTCTCAGTTTGCTGAGGTTTACTAAAAAGGCATGTTTGTTTTTGTCAGATATTTTATCTGCATATGCTGAAGTAATTATGTTAATTATGTCATATAATAAATTATACTGATTGATATTCAAATTCTACATAAACCTTGTATTCCGGGGATAAACCCCACTTGGACATGATTATACATCTGGGGTATAGTTTGTTAAAATGTGCATAGAATTTTTGCACATATGTTTATTCAGTACACTTGACCATAGTTTTCTTTTCCTATAATTTATTTCTCTGCTCCTGATTGAATGAGTTGGGAAGTGTTTTTCCTCTTTTATTTCTCTTCAATCCTCCTCAGTTTGCATAGATTTTTTTATTATTGCTTCTTTCAAAGTATGGCCGAATTTACCTTAATATCATCTACACATGAAGTTTTACTTGTGGGAAAGTTTTTAGGTACATATTAATTTCTTTAACATACATAGGGATAGGATATTCAGGTTATCTACATCTTCTTGAGTAACTCTAGTTGCTTATGTCTGTCAAAGAATTTGTAAATTATGTTTGTCAAATTAATTTGCAAAAAAAATATTCATCATCATCGCCTAATATGCTGTTGCTGCATTTAGGATCTAATAATCTTACCTCATTCCAGATTTGATATTTTATTTGCTTTTTGTTGTTCTTGATCATTATAATTAGCACTTAATCAATTGAGTTGCTTGTCTCAAAGAAACAGCCTTCACTTTAATCCATTTTCTTTACAATTTTTTATTTGTATTTGATTTCAAATTCTATCTCTATTATGTTCTTCTGCTTACTTTGCATTTGATTTGCTGTTCTTTTTTTTCCAGCTAGGTATAATCTGAGGTCATTGATTTGAGATCCTTCCTTTTTACAATATAGGCATTTATTGCTACAAATTTGTCATCAGTTCTGCCTGCAGTTTTGATATTTTTTTCAGAGTCTATAGTCAGGATCTTCTTCCACATCTACCTGACATTGTACTTTCATGCAGCTCCAAGAAGTCAAGAACACAAATATTTTAAGTCCAGGTCTACATTCACATACATTCTTTCTCTATGTATATAGAATTGTATGTTATATACATATATGTGTATATGTTGATTTATATCTAAGTTTATATATGTATACAAAATAATTATTATAATATTTTTATCTTATGTAATGGCATATTACCAAAAAAAAAAATGACACCACATACTCTGTTCTATGCTTAAATAGCTGGTAACAATACAGATATAACCAAAAACAAATGCTATCTGGGTAAAAGTAGGATATTACAAGTATAACCATATCATAATAATAATTACCACTTGATATATATATATATATATATATATATATATATATATATATATATATATATATATGTGTGTGTTTTTTATTTTTAATTTCAGCCTGTCTATGGCACCAGTCAGACTGTGGCATTTTGTCAGATTTCATTATATGTGAGCCTCAAACTCAACTGGAAGAAATCTTTCATCAAGAGTTAACCATATGTCTCCCAACAATAGCGAAGGGGATTCTTCCATCCGTGAAAATTGTATCCTCCAATAGAGCAAGTCATCTGGAAAGCTATCTTCTTAGAGATTGTAGAAAACCACAGAAATGTGTTGGTCAGTCCCCAAGTTTTCCTGAGGCTAATTTCTTCCTGAACATTTTCATTTGGTGTGTTCAAAACTTTTCCCCTGCATTTTACTTTTGCCAATTCTTACTCTACAGGGCTTCCAATGTTGAACTGAGCATAGGAACTCTTCCTATTAGGGTTTCTCCCTTTCCATATACAGGGATTTCCCCCAAAATGTATACACACTGTAACATCTGATAGCTCAGTTTTGAGAATAAAATCTATTTTAAAAAGCACTGCCTTTATAATTATTCAAAGTATGTGTATACATTTTTGGGGACAACCTATATAAAATAGGCAAAAAGTCTAGCATTACATTCACTGATCCTTAACTAATTTTTAGGCATTAACTATTCTTAGGCCTGAATGGTGCTTATTTGTGTTTCCCAACCCAATGACTCCGAAACCTTGGGGGAAGATGTTCCATCTACCCTAACGCTGTCTCTCCTCACACAACATTTCCTAGGCTTGCGGTATGTCTGTTGTGCTAACAAAACCATATATTTATTCTTGTTCTTCAATGAAACAGGACTATTACTGTTTTAGCTGTAGAAACTTGTTAGTGCCTGAATGTTGGCTAAGGGTCACAATAAACCAAAGCATAATATTCATGTCATCAACACAATCCCAATACCATTTTGGTAGAGGCCTGCACACAGAAATTCTCTCAGTTTTGAAGTGAGCCTGATATTACCTCAGTTACCAACCAGTCTCTGCATGGATTACCCCTTGCTCCCTACATAGGACATCTAACTCTGGAAGTTTTAGGTCACTACTAAACCTTCCTGGGCTACCTGAATGCACCCTATCTCTCTAAGACCAGATTTCATGTGCTACATAAGTGATTCTTGGCCCATGGTTGATTTTGCTTCCAAGAATTATTTGACAATATCTGGCAACACTGTCAGTTGGTACAACTGGAGGGCAGGAATAGCTGCTGGTTTCTCATGGATACAGGCCAAGCACATTTCCTACAATGCTCAGGTCTGAACCCTATCTCCCCTATTGCCAAATACTTGGCCTCAACGTCAACCATGCTGAGGTTGAGAAACCCTGTTCTATTTTATTTTGCATGAAAATGTGTCCCTGGGGAGTATATCCACCTCAGCATTTATAAGTCCTTGAGGGAATGTACCCTGGTTCTAGTGCTCTCCACATTTATCTGAGCCTGCCCAGATGTTAATTGTGTCTCCTTATCTTAGAGATAAGCAAAGGGGTTGACTTGGGCCACATAGCCTGCCCAAGTCATTGTAATTCCCGTAGTCCTCTAATTCCTCATCTTTATTTGTTTTTACATACTGCTTCATATACCAGCTGTCACTTACCTCGCTTGCCCTTGATGGCATCTGAGTCTTCTAGAGCTTCAATAAATGCAAATTCAAACAGAGCCCTTTCCCAAACTTGCATGCTTATCTTATAGTTTTTTCGGTCTCAAACACAAGCTCATAGCGGGTAGAGGAAACCAACTAAATTATACCAAAGAAGAAAGTGATAGAGCTCAGAGAAACTCATCTAAGTCTGCTTTCCCAGAGTGGGAACACTCTTGTTTGAGGATGGCCAGCCACTGCACTGCATCCTCTTCTGGCAGAAAAGTGTTCCCATCAGCTGTAAGCATTTCTCCACCACTTTGAACATTCCATGTTCTTTTACTCAAATCTGCCACAGTAATTCTTTTCTTCCTTAAAACTACCGTGGAAGGGAAAGACCACAGAACTGTTTAGCTTCCTAATTGGTCAACAGCATTTCAGAAGATGGACGAATAAAATTTAAAAAATGTGAATGCTAACAGTTGGGAGGGTTGAGCAATAATGGATAAATAAAATCTGTCTTATGAATTAAGCCAATGAAAATATACTGAAACACAACTGGAATTAATATTAAGAAATTGTTTCTGGTTATGAAGGCACATAAACAGATCTGCATTGCAGGGATAATAGCAGAAAACAGGAAGAAAATATTGAAAAGGAATATTCATCATGTTCCTACTAAGAACAAAAATAAAATGATTATAATATCTGTAAAAATACATTTTCTCCCATATGCAGAATATTTTAGTGTAAACATGCTCACAAATAGAAATCAACATAAGTGGAGTTGTATTATATCCCAAGTAAAATATTTAGAACTTAAAATTAATTCACTCCAATTTTCTTTAAAAATAACACAATTCAGGTAAATTCATCAAATAAATTTTATTAGGGCAACTGACATAAAAATTCTAGTTTTTCTAGATCCTCAAACATTTCACTTATCCACCAATAGAGAATCATTTTAAGAAACTAAAACAAAGAAGCAGAACTTTATTTACTGTCATGGAGCAATGTCAAAATATACTAGATGAAACAAATAAATCCAAAAGCATACAAACATAATTTAGATCTGTACAGCTAGTATAATATTGAAAAGGAAAACATATTCATTGTTATATGAACAACAAAAAAATATCTAGAAGAATACAGAGCAAAGTGTTAATGATTTTTTTATGGTTCTGGAGAACATAAAAGGCAATGAAAAACAGGATAGTGAGAAAAAACCACTTTATATATATCTATTAATTTTACACTAAATGTAGATACGGGATGAAAATGATAGCCAAAAATATATTTAAAATATGAATGATAAAACAGAATTTATTCTATTAAACAGCATGATACAAGCATTACAGAAATAAAAGGTTTAATAGTAAAGAATGTGTATTCATATATATTTGTATATATATGACAACATGTGTGAGTACATAATCTATACACATAACATAAATACATATGCATAAAACTTTAATATATATGGAAGATTTAATACTATGTAAGTTAACAAATGAAACATTTCATAACTGTGAGTAAATGACAAATGAGCTTGGGAAGCAGGTAAAATTTTTATAACAAAGTTAATAGAATTAATGATTTTAATGCCAAAAATAAAACAATGAAACTATTAGAGAAAAATTAAAATAAATATTTATTTAATATTTTGGAGATAATTTTTGTAGCATACAAAAATGCAGAAACAATAAAATAAAATATACAATAATTTGAAATGATGAAATTATCTAATCACACAACCAAAAGCCCACCTAAGATAATTAAAAGATGAATGACAAACTCTGAGGAAAACATCTGTGATGTTTATAGAATCTAAAGGATTAATACACAAATTTAAAACCTATTATAAGTCAATAAAATTATAAATTGACAAAAATGAACATATAATACAGAAAAAGTATACAAAGGTCAAACAAATGTAAGAAATTATATATATATATATATATAATTAGTAGTCAAAGTGGTGAATATTAAAAAAAAAAATACCATTAAATCTTTTTGGAAAAAATCACCACCAATTTCTTTTAAAAGTTGAAATAGAGAACATGGATTGAAATATAAATATATAATTTTACTTTATTTTTTAAAAGGACATAAGTGCACAGATGGTTATCTTATGTTTGTTCAATCCAAAAATGTTGAAATAACTAGAGGCCCAGTGCACAAGTTAGTGCACCAGTGGGGTCCCTCAGCCTGGCACGTGTGATAAGGCCGAAACTGGCCTTCCGACATCCCCCTTGGGGTCCTGGATTGCAAGAGGGCGCAAGCCAGGCCAAGGGACCCCACCAGTGCACAGTTGGGGGCGGGGAGGGATGCGGAAAGTTGGCCAGCTGTGGAGGGATTGTGGGAGGGTTCCAGGGCATGTCTGGCCCACCTTGCCCAGTCCCCATGGGCCAGACCCGAGCAGCAAGCTAAACTACTGGTTGAAGTGTCTGCCCTATGGTGGTCAGTGCACACCATAGTGAGCAGTTGAGCACTCTTAGCAAATCATTAGCATATTACACTTTGATTGGTTGAACAGCTGACTGGTGAACTGGACACTTAGCATACTAGGCTTTTATTATATAGGATTATGCAAACAGCACTGAACCCCATGTAAAATGATATGATCCACTAAATGAAATTATGTTGCAGATGGTTGATTATAAATGTATGAATATACTCACTACACAGTTATAATATCAGGTATGAACAAATTATTTATATTAATTTTATTTGTGTATCAAAAATGCAAATATGCTAGTAAAATGATAAAGTTATTTGGAAGTATTTTCCTTCTTTTTGCCCTTACATATTTTGTCATCTTAAGCATATATTATAATAATGAAAAAAGGCAGTGAGAAAAATGTATATTTAAAAATGTGCTACTCCCGAATATATACCATAAAGTTAATTTATAGTTTTATACTTTAAGTAGTGAATAACCTTCCTAATTTTTCAAGATAAAAATGTGTAAAAGCTTTTCAAAGAAGAGAGACTTATTATTTTTTTAAGGCACAGAAGTAAAAATAGAAAATGTGATCATTTACTTTTTCATTTATGAAGTTCCTATTCTCTAGAAGATGTGGAACAAGGCACTGGAGGTACAATGTCAAACAAAAGCAAGCATCTATTACCTTCCCTTAGGTAAATTACATTCAAATAAAAAAAATAGAATTGGAGGACATTAGTTAAATCATTATTTTAAAAACTGGAAGACTGAAACACAAAGATTTGTGCAAAAATGTGCCTTCCTTTCCCTGGCTGAAGCACTGCCTTCATTCCAGCCAGAACCGCCTTTCTGCCTTCCCACACTGCCCAGAGGCCTGGAGCGAGTGGGGTGGTGCGGAATGCCTGCATTGTCACCAGGGAGATGACACAAGTGTCCTGCCCTGCCTCCGGCCACTTGGTGCCTACATGTGCAAATTGACCCACCATCTTTGTTGGGTCAATTTGCATATTCTCTCCTGATTGGCTGGTGGGCGTTAGGGCGGTACAGTCAATTTGCATCTTTCTTTTTTTATTAGTGTAGATAGGTGGTAGTGAGCATGAATAAAATAGTGTGGTTTGACCATAAAAGGGTTTCTGCAGTGGCTTCCATAGGAGATGATGAATGGGAAATGACCAAGTGTAGTATGTATCATTCTTGGGCTGCCTTATCCAATGATGTTGTCAAATGGAGAGCATGGCAAATAAGAGTAGATTAAAGGAAGCCAATGTAGAGAGTGTGAAGGCTTCCTTGGACAGATACTGGCGATCAAGAGGAGTATGAAGTGAGAAGAATCTAAGAAGGCAGAACCAGATTATTCAGAATTTCTGAGGTTATGTTAAAGGTTTTAGTTTCCATCTTAAAAACAACAGGACTCCACTAAATGGATTTAAATAAAGGAAGGTGACATGCTTAACTTTTGTTTTGAAAGATGCCCCTTGTAAGCAGTGCAGAAAATAAATCCAATTGAGCAAGACCTGATAAGGGGAGGCCATATAGGACAAGAAGGTGGCACTAGTAAAGTTAGAGAAAATGGGTGGATTTGAGAGATACTTCAGAGGTAAAGTCCAACAAAACTTCATAATAGATTGCTTATGGATTGTGAGGTTGAAGATTGGGTCAAGGAGGAATCCTATGATTCTGACTTACAGAAATGTATAGCTTCATTCACAAGACAGGAACCAGTGAAAGAAAAACAAGCTTGGAAAGAAACGCTGTGGTGTGGTTTGGAAATGGGTTTAAGGTATTTCTTAGTTTTCAAACCAGATCCCAAACAGAACATTGGTATACATGTCAGAACTCAGAGAAGAGGCCCAAGCAATAAGGAAATAACATTTATTCTTTATATGCAAATGGTAATGCATGCTGTATATGTAAATGTGTTAGAAAGACAGAATGAATATGAATGTATAGGGTATAAGAGGAGGTACAGGAGGGAGCCATAAGGATATGAAAAAGCAGCCATAACAAAAATAGGTAAAGGAATTTGAGCTTTAAAGGGATATGGAAAAGGAATATGAAGAAATAAAGATGAACAAAAATAGACCCAGAGACTTAGAAGACTATCAAACCTCAGAGGGAAGGCAGGGGAAGGGTGAGGGTAGAGATCAACCAATGAAATAATATGTACATGGGCATAACCCATGGACACAGATAATAGGGTGATGAAGGCTGGGATGGGGAGTGGGGGCAGGATGGAGAGGTCAATGGGGAAAAGAGAGGGCATGTTTAATACTTTCAACAACAACAACAAAAAAGAAATAAAGAAGGAATGGTCTATGTATAGAACTCCCGGAAGGAAAACAATTAAAGAAGGAAGAAAAGACCAAGAGTTGAATGCTACTGAGACATCAAAGTAAAGCAAAGAGTAAAAGTATAGCATCCCATGTAGTGATAATAAGGTCGGTGGTAATGTTAGCAAGAGCTGTTTTGATGGCTTGATATCATCTGATGACAGATGATAACGGGTTGAAGAAGATAGTGATGGTGAGGAAATGTAGACTGGTGTAGAATTTTTTGGAAAGATTTTCTATGAAGAGGAGAATAAGAGAAGACACCAGGTAAGGAGAAAATTCTATGTTGTTTATTTTTGAAAGGTGATACTCCAGTGTGTGTAAAGCCTATAAAAAAATACCTAAATTAGGAATCAGCAAACTAAGCCATGAGGCAAATCCAGCCTACTCACTTTTTGTAAATAAGGTTTACTGGGACACAGATGTACCTTTCCTTTATATATTTTCTACTAGAGGCCTGATGCATGAAATTCACACAAGGGGCTCGGCCCTCGCAGTCCCAGCTGCGTCCAGTAGTTTTCCAGAAGGTTGTTCAGCTATCTGGTCTAATTAGCATATTATACTTATATTATTATAGATGCTGGCTTTCATGCTGCAATGGCAGATTTAGGTGGTTGTGACAGAGATCATATGTCCCATAATTCTAAAATATTTACTACCTGATCCTTTACAGAAATATCTTGCCAATCTTTGATCCAGATCAAAGAAATAATTTTGATATATCAGAAAGCAAAATGCAATATAAGAATGATTAGGTAAAATTACTTAGAATGTCAAAGAATATTAGTGGAGGAATTCTTTCAGGTGTAGCTGATAGTATACCTTAGGAAATAGAATTCTATCTAATAAAAAGGTAATATGCAAATTGACCATCAATCCAACAAAGAAGATGGCTATCCCTGTGGGGTCAAAGATGGCCATCCCCATGTGGACACATGATGGCCACCAAGAGATGGCCGGCAGGGGAGGGCAGTTGGGGGGGACCAGGCCTGCACAGGGCAGTTGGGGGGAACCAGGCCTGCACAGGAGAGCAGTTGGAGGGGACCAAGCCTTTAAGGAAGGGCACTTAGGGAGCAACCAGGCTGGCAGGGGAGAACAGTTTGGGGGACAGGCATTCAGGGGAGGGCAGTTAGGAGCAACCAGGCCTGCCAGGGAGGGCAGTTGGGGGTGACCAGGCCTTCAGGGGAGGGCCCTTAAGGGTGACCAGGCCTGCAGGGAAGGGCAGTAAGGGGTGACTGGGCTGGCAGGGGAGGGCAATTGGGGGCAATCAGGCTGGCAGGGGAGCAGTTAGATGTCGATCAGCTTGGCAGGAGAGTGGTTAGAGGGTGATCAGGCTAGAGGCAGAATCAGTTAGGGCCAATCAGGCAGGCAGGCAAGCAGGCAAATGTTTGGGAACCAGCAGTCCTCGATTGTGAGAAGGATGTCCAACTGCCCATTTAGGCCTGATCCCAACAGACATCCCTTAAGGTGTCCCAGGTTGGAGAGTGTGCAGACTGGGCTGACGGACACTCTCCCCATGCACAAATTTCATGCACCGGTAATCTAGTGTTGATATAATTCCCTATAATTTGAAGGTAATTCTCTTCAAATCCAATAAAAAAAAACAATAATAAATCTTAAAAGCTTTAGCAATTATGAACAAAAATAAATTGATGAAACTAAAATATAAAAAAACTAAAGGAATTTTATATATTTAAGGAATTTTAAGGAAAATGTGCATGTAATGATCTAATGATTTTATTCTGGATTATAAAAGCATGCACCTGCCTCATTAATTGTTTCTAGTATAGTGGTCTATAGTAATTGAATGAACAAATATATAACTAGAGAAGATGTTTAAGAATAGTAATTATTACCTAAAATAAGTCCTTTATATGTGCACTATAAAATGGATATTCTAAGAAACTATCCTTCAACAATTTGATTCAAAGACACAAAAAAGGAAAACAAATCTGGATAAAATGTATAATGTTTCTCAGTATTATGTCCAAAAAAGGTACTACAAAATAGTAAATATTTTTAAATTTCAAGGAAAATAGCATGTCCATATTTTAACTATTTTTGTTAGAAAAAGATAAAGTATTAAATACAACTACTGATAAAAAGGGCATACAATGGAACCACCTCATTAAGAGAGATTTTTAAATTGTAAACGAAACAAAATAAACTCAACATGTAACATCAGGAGATAAAAATATGTAATTTATACTTTCAGTAACTAAAACCTGCAAGCTTATTTTCCACTGTCAGAATTAGATCATTCTTGTGATTGATTCTGTGACAGCTCTTAAAGAACTCTCCTATTTCTGTGTGTGAAGCTAAGGTTTATCTTGGAAATTTTGCAAGATATTTATGAGAAAAAAATAAAATATATTTTGAAGAAAAAAAACACTAAAAACTGGGGGGAAAGACATGCCTCACAAAAAGAGAATAACAACATGCCAAAAAGATTTTTAGTAAAACTTCTAGTTCATCCTGATGAATGTTTATTTTATAAACTAGAGGCCCGGTGCACAAAAATTTGTGCACTCACTGGGGTTCCTCAGCCTGGCCTGTGCCCTCTCACAAACTGGGACCCCTCAGGGGATGTCCACCTGCTGGCTTAGGCCTGCTCCCTGGGTGATTGGGCCTAAGCTGGTAGTCAGACATCCCTCTGGCAGCCCAGGATCCCTCGGGGGATGTCTATTTGCCTGTGGGGAGCAGGTCTAAGTTGTAGTCAGACATCTTTAGTGCTACTGAGGAGGCAGGAGGGGCTCCCACCACCACCGCTGCACTGGCAGCCATCAGCCTGGCTTGTGGCTGAGCAGAGCTCCCCCTGTGGGAGTGCAATGACCACCAGGGGCAGCTCCTGCATTGAGCGTCTACCCCCTGGTGGTCATTGTGTGTCATAGTGATCAGTCATTCCCAGTGGTTCTGCTGTTAGGGTCAATTTGCATATTACCCTTTTATTATATAAGACTATAGGTAAGATAAATGTTATCAATTTTTACCTAAAAGAAAATATTTTATTCATTATTGTAAACATGGCAATAAGTCCCATGTAAATAGCTACTAATAACATAGATACAAATACATTTTTGATAACCTAGTGAACGAATAAATAAAATGACAAAATGGATAAAATAACAGGAGGCAGTCTGTGTTAAAATTAGAGAAAAATGTGTTCTTAATCACCATAATCATTTAATATTTTTTCTAGAAGATTTAATCAATACAATACAGAAATTAAGTAAATGAAAAAGGAACAATTAGAAAATTAACACATTTTCTATTTTACGAAATTATTTTAACTAGAAATTTCCAAAAATTAGCTTAATATGTAATGAATTGATTTGGTGAAAACATTGATAATAATTATATATGCATATATACACATATATGTTCTTATATATGTATTCAAATTTTAAAGTAAAGTAAATCAACTTATCCTTATTTGGGATGTAAAAAATGGGTAATATAAATGAACATCTATGCAATTTTTATAACAAACATCCATAACATTCCTTTTGATGACTGTAGAAATTTAATTATTTCCTTATGGATTCATTGAACCACATAATCTCAGTCAAAATAAATTGTGTGTATATATGTTCAGGAAAAAAAAAGACAAAGAGAAAAACATGCAGAATTGTATTTTAAATACTAATAGAAAAGAATGACTGAGATAATTGTTTTAAATATATGACACTTAGTAGTAGAAATAAAAATAGATTTATAAAAATTAAAATGGATTTCAAAACTTCAATAGTGTAAAAATATAATACTGATACAAGAATAGGGGAAATTATGGGTAGAATACAGAATTCACTAAAATAATGTGGATATATAAAAATTACATAAATATTAGGTAAAACACACTAAAATTGTGTTTTAGTAAGAAAAAAACAAATTGGTCTATCTTTCACGTGATATACTGCAGAATATTTTAGGTAGCTTAAATAATTAAATATAAAAATAAGCCTACAGAGGAAATCATCAAAATTCAGTGAGTGTTTACTTACACACTGAATGGGAAAAGCCTTTTTAAAAAAAGCTATGAATGAAAACTAGTTTATTATAGATTCATGGATTATTAATATACCATATTTGAAAGTAAGAAATTTGATAATACAACGTATACAGAAAAAATCTACTGCATTCAATCTGAAAATATAAATATTAAACATTAAATATATAATGTGTCTAATTGTTAAATTTAAAATGAGTAAATAACATTGGTGTGCAGATGAGAAAATAATGACTTGTACAGTGCATGTTGTAATACAAATATATTTTTGAAAGAGTTATTTGTTAACATGAGTTAGCTTTAAAGCTTTCATTCTTTTGACTATGAATTTTCTCTTCCAGTAATCTATGTAGATGAGGAGGTAATTAAGAAATATTCGTAACAGTGAAACAAAGCATCATCAATGTCTAACAAAAGGAAGGCATAAGTAAAACATGACACACCTTAAAGATGTAAGTTCAAAAGATAATATTTAAAAAGTGATTGTAATCATCTCAAAATTTGAACTTCAAAATTACAGTATATAAATATATGTGTACTGTTTTCAATATCAAGTTATTTTTATCAATATTGATATATAGACATACATATGCATATGACAGAAGAAAAGTGTAGATTTTAAAGTCTTATTACTGCAGAATGGAAATATTTTATAATTATTTTATTTATTTTTATAAATAACCTCATGCTTTCAACATTTTCATTAGAAGTATTCATTTATAATTAGAAAGAAAATGTCAGGTTGACCAATAAAATTATACTTGTTCATAATTCAAAATAATATGGATCTAACTACTTAGCATTAATAGAATAGAAATAGTCTGACAACATTAATAAAAGAATATCTTTGTGTTTGTGATTAATCATTATGTTCCAGTAAATTTTCAGTAAGAAATGCAATGAGAGAGAATGGATGCTGTTGTCCTCACCAATCTTCCTGTTTGAGATTATTATCCCAAGATTAAAGGGCCAAAAGGTTGAAAGAGTAATTTAAAATTCTCTCTTTTTCTTTAGTCCTTTGAGAAGACAGACCACGAGTAGATAGAGAGCCAAATGGAATTACAATTTGCAAAAGATTAAAAATTTACATTTTTTACATTTTTTTAACCCTTCAAGTTTCATGATTAGAGCCCACACAATGATTCCCCCAATTAAAAAAAAATCTGATTAGAATACTATAGACCATGTCTCAAGATGTAAACCTGATTGATAAATAACCTTGCAACTGGAGAGGGGAATGGGACTGAGAAAGGTCATATCAGGAGTAATGTCTCTGTTGTCCCTCTTTCCCACAGGTCAGAAATTACAGCAGGAGCAGCTACCACTGAACTGGCACCCCTAAAGGGAAAAGAGATCCCATAGGCCTAGTGCCAGCATTTCATTGCCAAAGACAAGATAGGCTCGGTTATCACAAAGGACAACACTATCCAAACAGTAATACAAATAGTTCAATTTTAAAAGCCACATGCGACGTTGTCTATTTAGTCACAGTGTCCTTCGATAAAAAGTACAAATAGTGGAGTGAAGGCCCAGGGAAGAGGAGGGGCGTCAATGTGAGAAAAAGGGGACCCCTGCAATGCTTTCAACAATAAAGACCATTTTTCTAAAGTACTTGAGGAAAAAAACAAAAACAAGTATGTGATCAATCTATTAAATTCTTGTCTATATATTGAATTATCATAAGCAGTTCCCAGACTTGGGGCAGCTTACAGATTCAGAGCCTTCTGAATGAATGGCAGGTCAGATGGCTTTGAGGGAAGAACCTACTAAACTACTCAAACATATGGACTTGTATTCCTGGCCCTCCCCAAAAGGACATAAGGCTATTTACCATGCTGACTGTGCACTGGGGACAGTAGGGTGATCTTTGGGGGATTGCTGGAACCTGCCTCTAAAAAGTGACTAATTCCTAGAGATCCAAAACACCGCTGTGGTCCCCTAGTCAGAGGGGGGGTCTCGCGGCCACTCAGGGACTTTAGGTTCAGGTCCGTTTCACAGGGGGTTCAGTGGGCCCAGAAACCCATCCTGTGGTTATTTCCCTAGATCCAAAATGCATACTTGGAGGAGATGTATTCAACAACCGCCAGATTCCAAAATTTAGAGTACTTTGGTCTTTCCAATCACAAAGAACACACTGTGTAGTCTTCTCTTGCACAGATGCCATTTTTCTTTTGACTGGGTTTGACATTTTTTCATTTTTCTTTTGGCTGGGTTGTTGTTTTGTTGTTTTGTTTTGTTTTGTTTTTTCTTAAGGACATGTACCCAGTGGTACATTCTATTACATAGCACACAATCGTAACAAGACATATTCTATGGGGATATTTAAAAAGAAATGCATTTCAAATTAAAATATATTATAGGTATTGGGACAAAAATAGGAATTGTATAATATACTCATGCAAAAAAAAAAATAAGAGTTCAGATTATATTTAAGCAACTATACATTCTAGAGAAATAGTCTTCTTAAAAACACATATTAACTTCTTATTCAAGAATACCTTATATATTGTTTAAAAATTCCCACTTGTCATGAATAAACACTTTGGGGAAATTAAAACTGCCTCCACTTGTTAAGAAAATGAAACTAAGGACTCTAAACTTAATTAAATTAGACATTTATAAGTTATTTCTATATCCTAATTTCTTTTTAGAGTTAATACCAATAAAAGAGTTATAAGTTCTGCTTCTTTAAAATGTGAATAATATGTTCAGCCAACGGAGTATTTTATAATCCTGGGGTATTACTGAAATATTTACAGCTCAGACAAGGGACTGAAAGGTCAGGTTTATTAGTCACTTCAGTAAAAATGTAACCACAACACTTGTTTCTACATCAGGGAGTATTATAACCATCATTATAATAATAATAATAACAATGAAAATAATACAGCCACATTGTATTTTGCATTTTTCAGTAGACAGTAGGGTTTATGGCTAATAACCATTTATATTTACACTGAAGCATTTTATGTAGTAGTTCAGAGTGGTTTTTGAATAGTAGCTCATTACTCATTCCAACAAGTTAGTTGGAAAGTTATTATCCCAGTTCAATAGATGGAGAAATTATATCACAGAAAGATCAGGTTTATATTTACTTATCCAATATTACAGAAGTAAAGTGAGTCAGTTTCAAATCTCTGAGACCTCTTTTTCACCCCTTGATCTAACCACTGGACCAATGCAATTTTGGCCCATGCTATGGTTTGACCATCAACCTAAAAGTATTCTAAGGCTGACCTCTTTGCTCTTATTTTTATAGACCTAGAAGCACAGAAGAAAATAACAATTTTTCATGTGTGGAGACCACACTTTTAAAAAGTCTCAGGCATAATTAATTTCTTTTTTCTTTTCTTTTTTAAAGTCTTATTTGAAACACTTAACCATAGTTGATGTCAATTAAAATTTATAAATATCAAATACTTAATAGTGAAATGCATCATGGTCAAATTTATGCTAAAACAAACAAGCAATGTTTTCAGGACTTTATTTGAACATAAATGTATTTGATAAGAGTTAGTTAAAAGAAATAAAAAAAACAACTCTCAAAAGTTCCCATCACCACAAATAATTAGAAATGTAGGAAAAAATTAAAGAACCAATATTTCAGGAAAGTGACTTGAAAGAGGGAGGAATTTAAAAAGTAAACATAGCTTTACTTTTATACCCAAGGAATGTTACTTGTTTTTTGTTTGTTTGTTTAAACAGTTTTAAATAAATAGTTTAAACAGTGTTAAATAAATTAAAATAAAGTGTAATTCTAATGCTTTATCTGACGATGCTTGATTTTAAAAGAAGACAGCAAAACAACAATTGCTATTCTTTAAAACTGAAGATATACAGTTAATATAAATTATACATTAATTTTCCAAAATAAACAATTTCACTTTCCCTCTTTGCCTATATCATTTAGCTATATCAAATTTTGTGTTATATTGTTTTGTTATAAATTTAAAAATAACCCCAAAATGGAATTAATTCACAACTATATTCCCATTTGAAAATATAGATTTGCTTATGGAGACCTTAAGAGTGAGTTTTTTTAAACAAACCCATTTATATTTATTTTTCTCTTGCCGGCATCAAATATTCAAACATACTATAAAAACCTATATATATATTTTAATTTTTTAAATTCAGTGAGATTTGAGGATTCCAACCATTAAAACATCAACTAAAATTGTAAATTTGTGTAGAAAATTTTGTTTTGCTATTATATTTATTTTGTTTACCTTAAAATTTTCTTTTAAACCAAAGTGATAAAAATGTTTCCTGCACCTTACTTTCTCATACTACAAAACTTTATATTAAAAACAAGAATTAAAAATGAACCTTCTTGTTAGGTTTAATGATTACAACTTTAGCCCTAACTCTGAGTCTGAAAATTCAGTACATACACAAAAAATTGAAGTAAGGGAGGGGAAGGTAGCCTTTCCAAGAGATGGTGATGTAGATGTCTGAAAATTCAGGAAGCAATCACAATAAATGGAGGTAATGACAGAATAAACAAACTTATTTTGATTTCTTTAAGTACTTTAACGTCTCCCCCAAATATTTACTTTTGAGGAAATTCATGTGAACCGAACAAGCTAGTAAAGAACACGGCTTATTCAAAAGTATAATATATATCACTCTACTGTGTGCAATATATGCTTCAGTTTTTTAGAACTATTTATGAGGAATATATGGATGTTTAATTTTACATGGTTACTTAAATGCAATTATATTTCAGTTATTTTGATGTTTATATTTAAAAATACCATTTATATAATATTAAAATATAAAGATATCTCATTTACATGTACAAACGATAATGTCAAATTTTATCATAATCTTATTTAGTTTATTATGGATCTGATATCCAGGCCTCAGCTTTTACTCAATGTTTTCCTTTTTAGTCAAGCTTATTTGTACTTTTTGGAAGAATTTTTCTGATTTTTAAAAATTGTCACAGTTACTTTAATATTTTATGAACGTGTATCAGGTTTGTTATCATTTCATTCCAAAACTTTGTATTTACAAGTATTATATAATATGTAAGATTTGACTTAAAGTCTAACTTCTGTCTTTTAAAGGACTAACCCCCACTTTTGCTTAGACCTTAATTGCTCTTGACAGTGAAAACATTATTTTTTAAACCATTTAGTGGGAGTATGAATCACAGCCTTGGCACATATCAAGCAGTTTCAAGGATATTAAAGCAGTTTATTTAAAAGCCAGTGATTTTGGTATCATAGAAAATACTGTTTTTGTGCAACCTGTCTTATCTTACAGTTAAAATTTCTGTACTATGATCACATGATAAAAATACCCTCATAATTCTTTTTCATTTTAAGAATATGGAGATTTTATTAAACTGACCAAATTAATTCTAGTTCTTTGGGTACTATAAAAGGTAATTTTAATTTTAAAACATATTCAACCTAACTCTCATGCTGTTGTTGTTTTCTGATCCAAAGACAGACTAATTTTTCAAAACTCTCAGTATCTAGTGATATACAGATTGCCACTGTTTCATTTTGTTTCAGTGATTCCTGAGACTCTAGAGACATGAAAATTCTGATGAGTCACTATCCCCAATGATATTACCGAACAACTTCCAAAGCATAAAGTTATCTATAAATGTACTTACTGAGAATGAGGATGACTAGGTTCTACTGAATATAGAAAAGCCTCAAGAAGAAAAATCCAGGAATGATGTGAATATTACTGGGGTGTTTCAAAAGCTATATATTCCTAAGACATCTCAACTTGGGATCCTAGAGAGTAACCAATTATTATAACTTGTCTATGAATTATGAATCTGAGCTAATTTTAGGAAAAGAAATTGAACCCTTTATCGTCACTTTAAATTGTTCCTAAATTGGCAATGTCAGGCCTTTTTGACAGCTGTCACTCTGAAAAACGCTATTCACAAGTGACTTTAATTGGATCAAATTCAGACTATAGATTTTTAAAAAAGAAGTAATACTTTCAATGCTGTCAAAACAACTAGTCACTTGGTAGAATTTAAAAGATATATAAATGTGTGTATGTATGCATATGTGTTCACACATGGATTGTGTAATGTACATGTCTCTGAAGCAGGCCATTTTTTTTTTTTTAGTAACTCATGTTCTTTCTTTTCTCATTGACAATGAATATAAATAGCTCAGTTTCTGGAGCATCTCCCATCTTGCGCTTGTAGTCCTGGGATTGGTCAGAGAAGTTTTATAAAGTTTCCTGATCTGAAAAATGTTTTGATTTGAACTATATATCCTGTGTTGGTTGAATAGACTCAATTCAGTGATGGGTCACAGAAAAATGAAGGAACCAGTCCAAAGTCACACCAAATATGACCATGTGTAGTTTAAATCCTGTTTGCTTGTGTGTTTTTTTACAGAAAAAAATAGTAGATTTTCTAGACCAAAGATACCTATAATTTTAGAGAGGATTAAATATACATCTTCAGAAGTGTGTTCCTGACTAACAAATTCTGGTAATTTAAAACTATTTTGTTTGTTTGTTAACTAATATGTCAAATCTTCAAAATGGACAAAAATTTTAATAGAAATGTATTTGTTATCTCTTTCCCCTCCTCCTTCCCTCCCTCTCTCTGAAAACATACAGATACACATAGATATATACACACATAAATATACAAAGTATAATTTCAATTATAACATTTTAACATAACAGTAGACAGTCACCAAATAAAGTCTATTTTCTGTAACTTTATATTGGTAATGTGTAAATTTAACTCAATGATACAGATTCTACTTCACTTAGAATCCTCTTTGAACATATTATGCTTTTTAGTTCTTCGAAATTCATTCAGTGTACTTTAAAATGTCAACTTCTAAATTCTAGAAAAATGTTAATAATGTCCTTAGGTCAATAGTTTGAACCTGACGACCTAAACCAGTCAATAAATATAAACTGCTAGTAATGGTCTATACAACCTACTGCATAGCAGTAAAAGGAAGAATAAAAGCCGCTAATAACAACCAAAATATTTATATTTTACTCGACTCTGAAGAATATAACCAAAATATCAAGTATTTGTAAAATATATAACTAATGTCACCTATACTCCCATTTGCCTAATGGCAGTACTTTTAGCACTATGGGATCATTAAACTTTATATTTCAATAACTTAACTCTTAAACATCTTAGATGGAGGATTTCATTCATTTTTACCAATTTCTTTTTTTAATTCAAAATACAAACTTGAAATGTTCTCTCTTGTCCTATATTCCCAATGGCTAATATTATAAAGGACCTTGCTTTTTCCAGTTGATAAACACATCCTAGAAGAACCAGGTATTCAAAACTGTGTTCTACATCACCTCTCCATAAAATTTTGGTACACAGGATGCAGTGACTTCACGATCCTATATATTCTGCAATGAGATAAAGCTGTGCAAAAGTTCACAAGCTAGCTTCAAAGTATGCATTAGCAATTTTCTCTTTTAATGACACCTTACGAAGTTTTAGGCAAAGCTGTGTCCTTTTGGCTTGAAGTTATCTTTTCTGATAACGTATTGAGGACAAATTAAATGATTCAATTCAACCACGCACACTGATCCGCTCCAAGTATGATGACTGAGAAGTATGTATCTGTTAGAGTTGTGCCATATATCATATTAATTATTCATAACTATCTGTTCTTCTTTTATAGATATAAGTGATTTTTACTGCCTAACTTATTATAATATTCTCCTTCAAATCATTAGCAGAGAGTGTGCACATGGACTTGTCAAAATTAAATCTTGTAAAAAATAGAGCCCAACTTACTTCTTTGTAAACTGCATGCGATATTTGTGCGGTGGCTCGCAGACATGATTCAAATCATAAATATTAATATTTTATTTTCTTATTAAAAGAAATACACAAAATGAATATTTTCACTATTTAGATGGTAACTAAATATGACATTCGTGTAGAAGTGAAATTTTCAACTTAATGAAACTTTTTTCAAGGCACTATCTTAGAAAATTAGCATTTGGTGCTAAGTGTTCTAGATAAATATTTATGGCTTTGTTGGGTACAGTTTAACATTTTGAATTTAAACAAAAAGCAACCTCACAAAATTATAAATATATTATGATTCTCTCTTGATATGGAAGCTTATGAACAACACCAGATTAAAATTTAGCATACCTCTACTGTCTTAAAAAATCATTATCATGGTCAGATCATTCCTCTTGCTTGGGTTCATATTGTAGAGAAGTTTTCTCAACAGGAGAAATTGTACTCCAGGGTGACCAAGAAGTAAGAGAAAATTATGGTTTTCATAACAATTTCTAAAAATGTTTTATATCTGCCTATCACTCACTATCACTTGTCAGAAAGGGATAGTGGTGGCTGCAAGGTTAGTTTTTGCATGTTGATGTTTCAAAACAATTTAGTAGATATTTAAATGTGGCTTGATTGGACCACTTATAATGGAAGGGGAGTTATGGTCCTAAATGTATAGTCTACCACTTTCTACTGTTTAGGGCACACAGAGTTTGGTCTACTTCAGTAGGGATGCCATGTTAACACAACAAATTCTTGTAACATTTAAGTAAAGTCTTCATTACTTATTGCCTTACCACCATGTCCATTCCCAACAATGCCACTGCAATTTCATAATCATAAACTGCACTCTACATAGAATCTATAGTGTCAAACTGTGTTTTTAAACACTCATGCTTTCACAGAATAAAATGAGTTTTTATCTTTTCCCAGTTACGATATCTAGGGTCTTTGAAAAAATAATCTGGAAAAGTTTTGGATCCACTGTTCTTAATCCAAGTTCTTTAAGAATCTCACCATTCTATTACAAAAGTCAAGAGAAAATGAATGAATGGAAATGGATTTTTCCTTCCTTTTTATATCATTAGCCTGTAAATAAGCAGTTCTCAACCTGTGGGTCGCGACCCCTTTGGGGGTCAAAGGACCCTTTCACAGGAGTCGCCTAAATACATCCTGCCTATCAGATATTTACATTACAATACATAACAGTAGCAACATTACAGTTATGAAGTCGCAACAAAAATGATTTTATGGTTGGGGGGTCACCACAGCATGAGGAACTATATTAAAGGGTTGCAGCATTAGGAAGGTTGAGAACCACTGCTTTCAATGGATCTCAAATTATAAGAAGAATCTAGAATAAATCAGGATGAACTTGTTTTACTAATATTCACATAGATTCTCTAAAAGTGTCAGACTGTAATAAAGACATCTTTATATAGGCTTTTATATAAAATCTTTTATTCTCTTTAATGTTTAAGGGCAATTGCATATACAGGTTTTTTTTGGGGGAAATTTATTATCTGGGGTTACTTTTCTCCTTTTCAGTCATGGACTAAAAAAGAGAAAATGAACTCTGTGAAGAGTAGCTCAATACTCCAAATTATACTGAGTTGGAGATTATTTCAAACTCAGTATATGTCTGAAAACATTTGCATTAGCATCTACATTTAGACTATGAAAAGACTTGGGTATACATTATCAAAGAATAAATTATATTTTAACTGTTATAACTCATATTAAAAAGAGCAAAGTCTTTAAATACTCACTAAAACTTTATTTTGAAAATGTAATCATCTAAAATTGGATGTTAAGACCACTAGTGCCAGAACTTATCCTCTCTTCACTCTTTTATTCCAGCAACAGGAACCTGGCAGTTACAGTCTTTGCACCTTTTGATCAATTTTACCAAGAAAAGAATAATTTGTATCCGGTAGTACTTACTGACAAGTTGAAACCTGTGGCTATTTTTCTATTCATAAACATGTTCCTATAAGTGATCTTTAAAATAAATAATCCGAAACTGAGTCCAAACTTCGTCTCATGAAATTGAAAGGAGTATAACATGGAATGCCTTCATATGAGGCAAACGTCACAGAAAGGCTAGTACCCAGAACTCAAATCTCTCTCTATTTATTTATATACATTTGCGTCATGTAGTTTTGGGTAAGTTTAACAAGAATACACATCATTTCTTTTGGGGATGACAGCAACACTGACAAACAGCCCCTCTCTTGCCTGTCATTATGTGACTGCTAAATCATCCACAACATCATGACCTGATTTTATTTTCCAGGGACATAGCCCAAAAATGAAACTTAAGTTTCATTCTGATTGCATACAACTAGCCAGCACTTAAGAAAACCCTTGAAAAGTGATGTATATCTGATAATTAAAAAAACAAACAAAACAAAAAAAGAAGGGGAATGGGAGAAGGAAGGAAGGAAGGAAGGAAGGAAGGAAGGAAGGAAGGAAGGAAGGAAGGAAGGAAGGAAGGAAGAAAGGAAGGAAGGAAGGAAGGAAAGGAGGAAGCGAGGGAGGGAGAGAGGAAGGAAGGCATATTTAAAAGCCTCATACAATTACACAGTAGGCCTCTGACATTCTCTATGCTGGTATAATAACTAAATGGCAAGTAACACAAAAACAGTTATCCTTGTGAGATCCCTGTTGCATGCTTTAATGAAAACTAAAAATTTACAACAAAATCAACCCTTGGATAAATTGCTCTTTGGTTTAAATCTTCGTTACCTCCTGAAATTTTGGTGGAATCACTTTGTTTTTAAACTAAGCTGGCCTCTCCTTCTCTACTCCGTTACAAAAGTCAAACAAGAACCAGACAGAAATCTTAGAATAGTTTTGTGTGTGTGCGCGCACATGTGTTAAGTCCAACCCCTGTACACAAACTGGTAAAAAAAAAAAAAAATAGATGTGGCAACATAGTACTTTATTCCAACTTAATCTCATCTGCGAATGAACTTCCTTCAAATTTCAACCATGGAAAATAAAATAAAATAAAAGCAGTCAATTTCCTGGCGGTCGTCATTCAAGCAACCTTTCACACTGAGCAAAAACCCAAAAGCAACGGGGTCCTTAATCTTTTCTAGTGCCTAGAGACGCCTCTAGCGCTGCCAACATCTCCCTCTCCTTTCCCGCAGTAGCAATGCTTTTAGGAGGAGCATGACGGTTCATACCTCGCATTCCCTCGAGCCAGAGATGGTGTATGTGCAGGGCCCAGATCCATTAACGGATATATCCACGGTCTCAGAGTTCGTAGGCTTGTAGTCCACGTAATACTCCTGCAACGGGGAGTTCATCTGTCTCTCAGACTCCCTGGCCTTTTTCCGCCGCCTCTTCATGAGAGAGTGCTGCTGGAGCTGCTTCATGCTGGCGGGGTAGCGTTTCCAGGACACGTAGATCACCAGGAGGATCATGGCCACCGAGAGGAACAGGGCCACGCTTCCCGCAATGATTTTGTGAAACGACACGTGCTCATACTCCTGTTCTGCGCCGGGGATCTGAAAGCCCGGGGACGGGCTGGGTGCCTCCAGGGTGGGCTGGACGGGGTCAGACTTGGAGACCGTGGGTTTGGGAATGACCAGAGGCTTCTGGGGCGTGTGGGGCGCCGGGTGGGATTTTTCCGTGTTGGCCGCCGGGACCTCAGAGCAGATGTTGTATGTTTCCACGGCGTCGCTCACCTTCTCGCCCTGGATGTGCTTGGGTCCCGCGCATATCATGGTGCTTTCCTTATTCCCTTTGAAATTCTTAAGCCAGTAAAAGAGAGGACAGATACTCCGACTGCATTCCCACATGTTTCCAGACAACGTGATGGATATTAAGGATATCCACGCGTTGACGGTCTCCTGGGAGATGTTGGTCAGCTTGTTGGAATCCAGGTTCAGTTTCTGCAAGTTGGGCAGGCATTTGAACGTGCCCGGCTCGATTCCCTGGATGTCATTCCCTGATAAATCCAGGTTGTGCAAGGAGCTCCAAGTCCACGTCAAGCCTTGGCTGATGGAGCGAATCCTGTTCCATTGCAGGTAAATGGAGCGCAGGTTGAAGAGGCGCGGGAAATGGGCAAAATTGATCTTGGAAAACTGGTTGTGCTCCAGGTGGAGCTCCTTTAACTTCAGGAGGCCCGCGAAAGCATTGCGGGACAGGCTGCGGAGACGGTTGTAACCCAAATCCAGGAAGTCGAGGTTCCGACAGTCTTGGAAAACCCGTATGGGCACAGTCTTGAGCGAGTTGGACCTCAAGTGCAAGATGATGAGTTTCCGGAGGCCTTTAAACTGTTCCGACTGCAAAGTCTGAAGCTTATTGTAGGAGAGGTCCAGATTGCGGAGGTTGGGAACGGGGTGGAAGGTTTTATTGTGCAGGTAGGTAATTTTGTTGGAGCTCAGAATTAATTCTTTCAGTCTACGGATGCCTTGAAATGCCTCTTCGTCCACGGCGCTGATGTAATTGTGGTCCAGATAAAGCCATATCAGCTGGTTCAGGCCAGCAAACTGATTGGATTTGAGTTTCTGGATGCTGTTGAACCTCAACGATAAGCCTTGGGATCCCCCGGAAATGTTCTCTGGGATATCTGCGAAAGCATGAGACTCGCAGTACACGATTTTGCCATCGCACCTGCAGTTCTTCGGGCAAGCTCGCTGAGCCCCCGCGAGCATCACCAGCAGCAGCGTCGAAAGTAGCGCCGGCACCGCGCGCATGCCTCGCAGCTGCGGCATCAAACGGAAACCTGCGGCGTGAACGAGAAGACAGACGCACATGGTAAAGCGAATCGCATGCACCACCCCCAGCTCACCCAGCTCAGCGGCATTGCCTCGAGTGCGGGAACCGGACGGTTGATTTCAGAACCAGACAGGTAAAGCTTCCTTGCCTTCGGGGCTGCATGGTTCCTATCAGGTTTCATTCGTTCTTCCTTGATTTTTTTTTTTTTTTGATTTTTTTAAATCACCACAGTGCTGTAGAACCGAGAACAGCTTTCCCGAGTTTCAGGAGTTCATGCAAACAGCAGCAGTGAAAAGCACTGAGCCTGGCTCATCGCTGCATGGCGACGTTTTAATAACAGTAGCAGTTGGCTAGCCAGGGTTGAATGCCAACACCAAAAGCAGGAGTATCAAGTCTTGTGGTAAAGGGGGGGAAAAATAAAATAAAATGCGACTTCCTAAAGCCCCGTGCTTGTACATCTTTCCTAGTTGAGCACGCAGGCTGTGATTTGGCAAAGGCGCTTCAGCCATACGTCAAGGTAATCCAAGTCTGCCCTGCCTGGAATCGTATCATTATTGCATAATAAAAGAAAAAAAAAAAAACCACTGTTGGAGCTCGGAGAAAATGGCATGGGGACCAGCGCAGGCAGCCTGGCAGTCAAGGTACTCCCAACGCTCAGGACCAGCTGCCTCCCCCAGCTCTCCTGCCCAGGGATACGCACAGCTCAGGACCCTGACTCCAAAGTTAAGGTCCGCAGGTTCTCACTAAAATATCTGCATAAGGTGAAAAATAAGCTCGCGTACTGCTCGTTTCGCCGTTAAGGTTTCACACAGCTGCTTTTGCAAATGTGGGGTATGATAAACAAGCAGAGAAACGCAAGCTACCATTCCCCTCCCCCCATCCCAACCTGCTCAAAGGTCTCAGGGACTTTTTTCCCATCCCCTACCTCCATGAACTTCTGAAAACCTACAAAGTTGCAATCTGCGGGCACTGAGGCTGCGTTTCCAAGTCATAGTATCTTAAGGGATTTCTTTCCCCCTGTCAATAGTAGATTTATTAGTTCTTCGTGGTAGGAAGAAAAGGAAAAAAAAAAAAAAACAACTACCGTGTGCTGCGGTTTCTATATTTCCCTTCAATATTCATATTTGTCACCGAGAGGCAATCAGCCAACCTCTAAGCAAAAAACAACCTCTCCTTTTATTCAATCAGTTAAGTCCTTTTTTTTTTCTTTCTGTTTGAAACCCGATCTTGCTCTCTGTCCTCTTGCCAGCCACAGACTCATTGAAATACATTCCAGCTCTCCCAGACAGAAGAAGGGGGGGGGGGGGGGGGGGGAGCCAGTCACACTTGAAAAAAGAAGACGGGCAAATGACTGCTGGAAATTTGGATGCTGTGGCCAGGATACAGCTTCCAAGATCAAACAAGCCCTTGTGCGACCTCTGAGAAAGTAAGGACCCCACCCCTCCAGGAACGCAGCAAAGTGTGAACAATCTTCCCGACAGCGGCCAGAAACGCACGCACGGTTAGTATCATCAAGACATAGAAGCAAACACAATGTTTATCTCATGCTCAAGTCCCAGGCTGAGGAGGGTACGCATGCCGAAGAGACAGTCTGAGAGAGGTTTCTCTCGAGTCTCAGTCCCTGTTAGGCATTTACGAATTTTAAAGAAACTACAGAAAGGAAAACGGGTCTAAAAATATAATAGCAACTATAGTGAGTCAACTGGCAAACTCAGAAGCTGCTGCTTTTTGCCTGTCCCCCCCCCCCCCCATCTTTTATCAGCTAACGCTGCGAAAGAGGATAGGAAGCCTAGAGGATCAGCTTTGCTAAGGAAACATCAAAAGTTCACTTACCCATCCTTTGTCATCCAAAAGCGGTTCCCCCCTCTCTCAGCTTTCTTCTTAATTGGTCTCTTGTGCCGACACCACCACCACCTTCATGACACAGTGCGGCTGTCATTCACACCGTCCTGATCCCGCATGTGAGCTAGTAGCCCCATACAAACTTCCCCGGAGAGGAGGACGGGCGAAAAAATACATATACATATATGAAAAAAAAAAAATCAGCACGAGGTGGGAGGGGGGGCAGGGAGAAGGAAGTTCTGGAGGGGAGGGGGTGCGGGGAGGGCTTCTAGGCTCTGAGGACCATTGTGTAATTCACCAGAGACCCATCAGCGGTAATTGGCAATCTGTGCAAAAGAGCTACAGCCCATCTTGAAGGTAACCAACTTCTCTATAAAAAGACAGAGAGAGAGAAAGAGAGAGAGAGGAGAGAAGAAAAATCTTCAGAATACCTGGCATTCCTTATTGTGCTGGCTTTTGCCATTCCCAGATAAAGCAATTCATCCTCTGGCTTCTCAGTTCTTGAAGCAAGCAGTCCTCCTGTGCTGCCCGAGACCCCAGTTTAAAAGCCATGCAGGCTAGGTTTATCCATTTAGCTGGTCAGGTTTAAAGTGTTTTGTAGCTGTGCTGAGAGGCAGCCCTTGTCTAATTCAGAAGGCTTTCCAGAGACTGATGATGCTCAGAGCTTGTTGGTGCTAATGCTTGAGTTTGTGATACACTGAGTGCCCTCCGCTGGAGAAAACAGATTGCACATTAAAGACTGGAACAAGTGAGCCTGTCAGTGGTGTGCAGCCTTCCCTCGCTCAGAAAGGGAAATTAAAGGCACAGGATCACCTTTTTTCTCTCTCCGATAATATATATGATGAAAGGTTTATGCAACGGAGTACCATTCTCTGATCTCAAATATTAAGTAAAACACTGCTTCTCTAAATATTATGTAATTGGTAATTTTTAAAAGTTGCCTTGACCCAATTTATTTATTTTTGCTGCATATGCATACATCACAAGGGAATTTATTATGTGTTTTTTTTTCCAATAACAGAACTAATTTGAGCTTTATTTTTTGTTGCTGTTTGTTTTATTTATTTACTTTTTTTTAAAATAAACCACATAAAGAATCAATCTTATTCAAGGGGGGAAATGTAATAAAATCACTTTTAAAGATGATTACATGGACAAATCTTAGGTCTAATTTTTAAATTCCCAACTTATGGTAATAAAATAAATTCTGCAATTTTGTGCATTGTATTGAATATTCTAGATCATCACTTTCTAAAAGTGTACATTTTTAGTCTTAAATCACTTATCTTTAATACTATATTACCAATTGTACAGGTAGCTAAAAGAATCTAGATGTTAAATAAGAGTAGAATACCAGCTTCGCTTCATATCATTAGCACAGTTACTTATTTAAAACCTTGTCTACATTTTAATGTAAATGTTTCTCAGGCAAGTCATTTATCATAAGGCGCCTTTCTATTTAAAAAAGCAAGTATATTCTAGATCGTTGTTGTATTTCTCTAAAATGTGCAGAATATCCTCAGAATTAGGAGGGATGAGATGGTGAAATACCTGAGATATGTATTTTTTAAAACCTATACACTATTTTTGAACCTGAACTGAAGTTTAAAAAGTAATATAACATCGCACTTCTATTTTGTTTATCTTCTTTATTTGTTTATCTCATAATCCTCTGGCTAATAATTTTGGAACAATCCAGAATGAACCAACATAACACTGAGAAAGACTGCTGGATAAGTTGCTAATCTAATTTGCCCTGTGTGAGAAGTTTAAATGGATTTTACATAAGCAACTAGAATTCCTGAAAATAAATAATTTTAGAAATACTCCTTGGTTTTAAACTATTTTCCAAAATATGTATATGTGAAGAGGGCTTATCATGTATGTAACAATAAAAAATTGACTCAGATTTAATAGTATGCAGTGACAGGCAATTATCCAAATACTAGGTTTTCTGGAAAAAAGTGGGGGGGGGGGGCAGGGGAGGATAATATGTAACCCAAGTATATTGCTTTCCCATTAACTGATACTTGAATTTCTATTTTAAGAATGTTCACCTTAGGCTTCAGGAGTAATGCCAGTTGAAATGCAAATGCATACCAAAAGAGACAATATTATTTGGTTAATGAAGGGGGTATATCTATCTACAAAAATAAGCATAAGTAATACACATATAATTTGTTCATCGTAGTGTAGTTTATATCGAAACAAACCCCACCCAAATATTTAATGATAGAGGATTAATTCTGAAAAAAAAATACTCATGAAATAGAACACATGCTGCCATTAAAATGAAAATGGTTTATACATGCTGAGAGGAAAGGATGACCGCAATTTATAAAGTAAGGAGGGAGGGGAAGAGAACACCAGCGAGGGAGAGGCTGTCAGTCTACACATTTTTGTTTGTTTGCATTGGGCCAAAGTCAAAGGGAGAACATTTAAATGGATTTTACATAAACAACTAGAGTCATTGTGCATCACTGAAAATGAATATTTTTAGAAATATTTCTTGATTTTAGACTATCTTCTGAAATATTTATGTTATAGGGGATAGTATATGCGTAACAATAGAATGTGTTTTTATTTCATCTTTCATGATTTTTTTCTTCTACATTTTAAATTTTCAAATGTGATGATTATATGGTCCCTACATGTACCAAACATACACAGACATATGAATGAATTTTCCTTTGTTTGAATATAAAATATGAGAAGAGCTTTTGATAGTAGATTGGAAAATAATCCAATGATGTTACCCACATTTATGGTGTAAACCTGCATAAATAGAAGTATTTTTTGAAGTACTAAAAGCTAATAGATGCTGTATTATAAAGTCATTACCAGATCATATGTAGAATGTATAAAGAATGGTGTAAAAAATCAGTTACCAGTCCCTTGAACACATTGTCAGGACATAAGAGGATCAAGAGATTAGAGAGTGACAAATGATGTTGTATGAAGATTTCTAGATACGTTCACACACACACACACACACACACACACAGGCACATACACACACTCATCATTCCAAAGGGAACGTTTTGGGAAGAAGGGGAATGTCAGCTACTAGGTTTAATTGTAGTGAATAGCACTTCTATGGACTACTTGAACATGACATGTGTTTCTAGCAGTAATTCCAGTACAATAGAATGGTATCTGATTTCTGTCTGGGAAATCCAGAAGATAAGAAGAAATAATACTTTCATCAATAAAGATTATTTTTTTAAAAAAGAAGAGGTGGGTGAAAAAATAAAAGGGAGAAAAAAGAGTAAAATTTGTGTTGAGACTGGCTTTTGGATTTCACTTGCAGAGTTTATCTGGATAAAAACATGCACAAGTGTTTTCCATGGAATAAATGAGAACTATGTGGGGGAGAGAGTGAGCTTGGTGTTGTTTTCATTCATGAGGAGAAGAGAAAGAGTCTCTATGAGTAGACTGCCCAAATAAACAGACAACCACAACAACAGAACAAATCAAGTTTGACAAGCATCACATGGATAAAAAAGAAAAAATACATCATCCTCATCATGGGAAATTTGACCCATTATTTCTTTTTTTTAAATATATTTTATTCATTTTTTATAGAAAGGAAGGTAGAGGGATAGAGAGTTAGAAACATCGATGAGAGAGAAACATTGATCAGCTGCCTCCTGCACACCTCCCACTGGGGATGTGCCCGCAACTAAGGTACACGCTCTTGACCAGAATCAAACCTGGGACCCTTGAGTCCGCAGGCCGACGCTCTATCCACTGAGCCAAACCAGTTAGGGTGACCCATTATTTCTAATGGTGCAAAAAGGGAAATATCGATGTGCCCGTAAGAAACAGAAATACCTTTGGCATCTTCTAGGCTCAGACGTCTCAAACCTTTTTACAGTAGTACCAGTTTTACAACCATGAATTTCCTGGTTGTCAGAAATGGCAACGAGTAAGTGTGAGAGGAGGTAGGCAAGAATGAGAAAAGCTGGGAACATCTGTAATAGTGTCAACAATTAAAAAAAAAAAAAGAATGAGGAAAGCTAACTATGCTTCCTCTGTTTTCTACAGCAGATGGCTCACTTGCAACTGGTCCTACATTTGAACATGGGGAGAAGATTTAAGCTTTATATGAAATATGAGCTATTGACTAATATGATAAATTTAATACTCCCATTTACTGATTTCAGACATCATGATCTGAGGATAAAATAAAGTATTTTGATACCTCAAAGCATTTACTGATCTCACCTTGACAACTTGAAATTCACCATGGTAGAAGGATTTTACAATGAATAGAATGTTCCATACATTCTATTTTCCAAAGATTTTTCATACATCAGGGAAATCAGCAAAATCTAAGAATGAAGGTGTGATTCATTTCTTAAGTGTCCAGACTTAAAGTGATGAAGGAAACATTAGTACTATGAATTTAATCCGTAAGTTTATGGATTAAACTTAAAAGTGTGCTGCATCTGTAACTATCATATATAATAAAAGCCTAATATGCTAAGTGTCTGGTCCAACTGTCAGCCATTCAACCAATCAAAGTGTAATATGCTAATGATATGCTAAGGCCACTCAACTGCTTACTATGACGTACACTGACCACCAAGGGGAAGACGCTTCAACTGGTAGGTTAGCTTGCTGCTGGGGTCTGGCTTTCGGGGCTGAGTGAGATGGGCCCAACATGCTCTGGAGCCCTCCTGAGATCCCTCCTCAGCTGGCCAACCTCCCACATCTCTCCCTGGCCTTGATCATGAACTGTGGGGTCCCTCAGCCTGGCCTGCACCCTCTTGCAACTGGGGACCCATTGGGGGTTTTGGAGAGCCAGTTTCAGCTCAACTTGGCAGGCCAGGCTGAGGGAACCCACTGGTGCATGAATTTGTGCACTGAGCCTCTAGTTTAATTATAAATAGCACAAAAATTGAGAACTTCATTTTCAATATTTGAAAATTATTATCTGGATTGAGTAAAAAAGTCACTCATATTACCCAGGCTGGTGTTGCTACATGGTTAAAGTGTCAGCCTGCACAAAAAAAGGTCATGGGTTTGATTCCTGGTTAAGGACATGTACCTAGGTTGTAGGTACTATTTCCCACCCTGGTTGGACCATGTGCAGGAGGCAACCAATGGATGTCTCTCTCCACCCCCCTCCCTCCCTGCCCCCATTCCCTCCCACTCTTTCTAAAAATCAATGGGAACAAATATTCTTGGGTGAGGATAAACAAAAACAAAAAACAAAACAAAACAAAAGCAAGTTACTCATCATTAACAAATGAGCAAAATGTCAATGTATGTCTATGTTATTTCACTTTTGTCTTACTTAGTAATGTAAGCAAAAATATCACATAGTATTCATATGTGAATAATACTCAAAGAGCCAGCTGTTGAACAGTACACTAGGGGTATATATTTATTGTTCCAAAAGCAAACTAGTCTGAACACTTAAATGCTAGTGATGACCTAGTTTTAATGAATAAATTAAGTAGTCAATCCATTGCTATTATTACAATCATTGTCACTTTCAGTACCCTCAAAACCTTCTTCCTTTCTTAAAATACTGTTTTTCCCAATTAAAAATTAAAATGGTATGTGTCAGTTAAAAAAATTAAGTTACAATTTAAAAAAAAATCTCAATGCAAATTGAAAGAAAATAAAATGGAAAATTATTTTAGTTCATGCAAATGAACATTCTATTATAGTCAGATATAACTTGATTCAGAAATGAAGAGTATCACTGGTAGCCAGTTTCTTTTGGCCCATTTCTCAGGTCGAACTTCCTTATTTTCATCCTAATTCTGGGTTCAAGGTATTCCATAGCTCTAGATCCATGTATATTACGATTCAAGAACTAATAAGCATTTCATTGCATGCAGTGGCTCTAGTGGAGTCTTTTTCTTATTCCACCCCTGAATAATTTTCTGTTCCACAGGACTAAGAATCCCTAAGTAGTTTAGTTTACAAATGGGCCACACATTCCATTCCTGGAGTTGAGCTGGGCATAGCTTATAAAAACAAAACACTGAAAGTGAGAGGGAGAAAAATGTGTGTATGTCTTCAAAACTATAAAGTCATCACTAAAAAGTGGCTGCCCTACCAAAGCACCTCATGCATCTAGACAGGGACCATGTAACTAATTACTTCCAGATTAACACAAGCAAGAAAGAGGGCTTCTTTCCCCTTCTTCTGACTAGAACCTTTTATTTTATTTTATTTTTTAATATATATTTTATTGATTTTTTTACAGAGAGGAAGGGAGAGGGATAGAGAGCCATAAACATCGATGAGAGAGAAACATCGATCAGCTGCCTCCTGCACACTCCCCACTGGGGATGTGTCCGCAACCAAGGCACATGCCCTTGACCGGAATTGAACCTGGTATCCTTGAGTCCGCAGGCCGATGCTCTATCCACTGAGCCAAACCGGTTAGGGCCTGACTAGAACCTTTTAAAGCCCCATTTAGATACTGGATGACAGGGATAATATATATTACCAGCATAAATGGGATGAGGGGTGATGACAAATGTTGGGCGCAAAAAATATACACCATGCAAATAAATACACAAATGAACCAAACATATAAACAAATGAAAATAACAATTAAAAAGCAAAAACAAAATATCAAAATATAACTATGTCCCAGTCAATTTCTTTTGCTCTTGCTCTACCTTAGCATCAAGACATTATGGTACCTATGCTTTCTTTATTATCAACATGTGAAGCTTTTCCTACACATATGTAACATATCCCTAATCCTAACTTCACCTTTAAACAGTAGGAGAGTAAGTTAATGTTGTCAGTACTTTCTCCTACACACACACACACACACACACACAGAGAAAGAGAGAGAGAGAAAGAACCACCATACATGCACATGCTTAAAAATAATTTACTTTTCAAGACACATTTGAATTATGCACATAATTCAATTTCAACACAAATCATCATTTTTTAAAATAAAGTGACCTTTGACCCTTTTCCAGTTTACCTATATGACTAAACAACACCTAATTTCTGATAGTAGTGATAATTAGTTACTTAACTTATTAAAAATTTAAAGAAATGTAACATTTTATTATGGGTATTTAACTGAGTTAAACTTTGGAGACACATACTTAAAAATAACTGTGGTCACTGTATTTTAAAAAAGTAAATCATGAGATAGGGATTTCATCAGATTAATAGAGTTTGTAAACAAGAATGAAATCAAAAACAAAACTTAAAACAGAATAATTAAAAATAATTTAAATTACTCTCTATAGATAATTTAAATGGAAATTGGGAAGAGCTGACTGGGAGATTTTTTAGTGATCTAGATAAAAGAATATTAATCAAATTTAGTTTACGGGCTTTCATGAATATCTCTACACATTTTTTTCAACCATATACCATAAAAAGAATCCATTTTACTGAATTGAAAATACTTTTAATAAAACAATACTTACTCTTACATGTTTAACTTTACTTAATTTTACTTAATAATGTACTGTTAGTCTATTTCACTGACTTCTAAGTGTGTATAGAATGAAGGACATTGATATAAATAGACAGATATAGAAACTAAAACTAAGATAAGCCTAATAGCCTTTCAAAATCTCACAAATAGTTAACATTAGTTTTATGAATAGAACTCAATGCATGTGCAATGACTGCAGTTTGATGATATAAGATTTTCTCTACTTTAGCCAATAGTGGAAACATCCACTGGAAATTCTGTTACCAAAAAGTAAATCTTGGCTCAATCACTTTGTCTTCAATGTCTGCTGTTTTCATAAACTTTGAGGTGATGTAAGAAATCATACTAAAAATATGACAAAGTCTGATATATAAAAACACACAACTTTGGTTCAGGAAAAAAAATTTTTAAAAGGAGGGCAATAGATCAAGGATTGTTTCCATGTAATATTTTAAGATATAACAATATATATAGGGGTAATAAGTTATAAGAAATTTACAAAGTCAGACTAGAAAAAACAAACAAAATATATATCTCTACCAGGAAAAGAAAGAAAGGTTAAACATCACATAGTAATTATATTATCAGATATTATGTTTTCAATTATAATGCACATGTTTTATGCCTGTGTTTATCTTCTATAAGGAAGGGGATGGTATGAATTTAAATAGCAGAAATATTTTGAGAGCTAAGTTAATAATGATAATAATGCTACTATAATATTGCCAGTAAAATTCAAGTTTAGATATCTTTTACATGTAGTTTTTAACAGTCAAAAATACATTTAGTAAACAAGTACTAATATCTGTGTAGCTGGATATAAAAAAAATAAGTTAATTAGTCCTAACTTAGGTTCCTTATCTGTAAAATGGATACAATAAAAAATAGTATATCACTTCTATAGTTATTGTTTTTAATATTTTTATTGATTTTTAGAGAGAGAGGAAGGAGGAGAGAGAGAAATAAAAGCATTGATGAAACAGAAACATCAACGGACTGCATCCTGTATGCCCCCTACTGGGGATCACGCCCACAATCTGGGCCAGT